>SNQJ01S0017882.1:74436-85540 GCA_010110895.2 Picea sitchensis | reverse complement strand
ATCGATTTAACATCACTGAACATAATCTTAAGATTTTCCAGGACAATGAAATATGTCAATTGTTTATCCTCACATTTGAAGGGAGAATTAAAGCCTAGTCCTCACATTTGAAGGTTGAACTAAAGCCTGGTTTAGGATATTTCATGCAAAATCCATTCATAGTTGGAAACAATTCATTAAAATATTTATCTCTGCTCATGTAGGTTATGTTTATCATGAACTCTTTAATGAACTTACAAAATTCCACAGGCTCGAAAATGAATACATGGATGATTTTTTTCTAAGAATTATGCAAAATTGTTGTAGATTTCTTGAAAATGACAAACCCTCAAACCATGAAATCTTGGGTTGGTTTTTCTATCTTGTATATATTCCTAAATATTGTGATGAGGATGATAAAATCATCTCTCATTCACAAGATTTAGACTTGATCATTAAGGATAAGGGGTACATGGTCTTTAACCAACACTCCGACATAGCTATGTGGGAACCTTTATCAAAAATATTAAACCCCATAGCCCCATATTGTGAAGCATCTACTGTCTCCCCTTCAAAAATTCATGAACATACTTTGGTTTGTTATGAATCTCCTATTGAAGAGATCCCATCATTTTGAGAATCTGAAGATCTTCATTCTTTTGATACAAATTTGTTTAACATTAATCATTCACATAAGTATCCACATGTTTATCATGCAGTGCAATATTTACATTACTCTTACTATGAAACATTGAATGGAGAGCCAAAATAACACAATTTGTCGGCTTTGATCGATTAAACACTCATCCTTAATGACAATCTATCTGGGATGTACAACATCGAAAGTCCTTCGCAATATGAATTTTTGGAACATGCTAAATAACAATTTAATCATGATGACCATGTCTTTGATTATTTTTCTATTCCATAATTAAATGTGAGCACCAACATATCATTCGTTGATCTTGTGCAATATGAAATTTCTTATCCTAACACACATATGTTAACAACAAAAAATTTAATATATGCAGAGAAAAATGAATTTGTGGATCCCCATGAAGAAATCTCAGCAAATAACATCTCATCATCATATGAAAAACAATAAACATTTCTCTGATCCAATAAACACCATCACCTAAACCTACTCTAGAATCACGTGTTAATCCCCAGGGCCAGATGTATTACTCATCCTTGGATTATATCTCAATATGTTGGCACTCCTCACATGTTTTTTATGATGTTATAGGAGAAGGTTTTGATTCATGTTTCACTCAATGTTTCGCTCTAACTATCAGCGATCGTCTCTCCTCTTAGAATCTAGGGTTTGTTAAATGTGGACCCAAAGGGATTTTCTTAGATAATGAGGAACTTCAGTTTCAACAAATGATTATGTTAGGTTTTTATTGTCTTACTTTGATCCCTTGAATGAATGATGCCACTCACACTGAGACTCTTTCACAAGGAATATTGCACACAAATTTCATTTATGAGTTTCATCAGGTATATCACTCAATTTTGATTCCCTTCCAACATCCCTATGCTAATCATTGTAAATTTTTTGATAGGATTAAGTTTTGGTTGGAGGAATCCTACCTGTCTACATTTCCCATGAACCATAACACTTCCAAATTTAATATGTTGTGTGGAGATTTGCTTGATTCAATTCTTCCATTCTTTTATCCCTCATTGCTCCATTTTCTGTAGATGACTTCTGATTAGCATGCGGTTGTACGTTTGGAGGTACTTAATGGACTACACAGGTATTATTCTTTCACTTAGTCTTCTTTCAGCCAGTGTAGGATATAGTAGGAATAGGACTAGCATAGTTCTTTCACTTCCCTTATGCTATCATAGTTTAGTTGTTTGCTTCCTTTTTCGTTTGTATAGTGTAGATTTTGTTTTTTCTTGGTTTATTCAATAAAGACCACCAACTGTTGTTAGTTTAGTTTTCAGTTTGTGATGGATTGCCTTAGTTTAAGTTTCTTTTCATCAAATCTTTCTTCTTTTCATTTGATGCTTTTAATATTTTTTTGGCTAAAATAATGACTTAACCTTGGTTTTCGTCCATCTTCATGAGGAAACCATGCACAGGAATTATTTGAAAAGTTCAATTGAAAGATTCACTTGTTTCAGTAGCATTCACTCTGACGTTGATAGTTGGACAATTGGTCATCCTAAGATGTTGAAAGAATAGTTTTTCACAGATACTTTACAACTTACCCAAGATGGAAACTAGGTTGACAAAATCACATTGGTTGTTCACAACCTTATTCGGGATGGTGTCTATTGAGCATAATTTATTGAAATGTTTTTTTCTCTATGGTAGAGGGTGTGCCTGAAACTTTCAATGAATTTATCCTTTTCCCAGTCTTAAAATATGTTTTCAATCATGGGGGAAAGTAATAGTGTACTTCAGATATAGCATACACCTCAAGGAACAAAGCATCAAGTTTCAGTTCCCATATGATGATTCAAGAACAATGATATCTAATCTCAAAGATATTGATCAACCAAATTTTGTTACCCAAGGAGGAACTTCCATTTGACAAACCAACACTCAAGCTAAGTCTACTCTTCCTCTCTGCTAAAATATTGGCAATAGGAGATGGTACAAGTACACGATTGGGACTATGGTTAACTAAGCATCTCACACTAAAGAATAAGTTTTAGGGCTGGGAGACGTAGAGACTGCTTGAAGATCCTGCAAGACCAAAGAAAAGAAATCTGGTGGAAAATGAATTGGAACTTTTGGCCATCCCTTACCCCATGAAACACAAGGATGCAGAGATGAAATACAAGTTTCCATAAAATCATGAAGAAGAATGCAATTCTCAGTTAGCTCTAGAAACAGATCCAATCTAAATGAAAATGATGTGCATATACACTTTCACATGGATTAGTATTATCAAGAGGCTGTAAAATTCTTGTCGAATGGAATGCATGATCATCCTTAAAGCTTCTAGAAACACTCAATTTATGATATATGTTTCAATTTACCTTCATTGCTAACTGTATATCTTCAATCGTCATTTATCCAATCTTTCACTTTTCAGTTGCAACAAATTTTGGTCCGAGTTCATCTCCTAATTCCTAATACTTCTCTTCTCGTTCTTTCTTCATCATTTTTTCCATGGTTTTTTTTGTCTTGTGATTCCCAATTATATTTGATGACATACAAACCTCTCACCTATGTCTGTATTTTAAATGAAACAACTTTGTGCTGGAACCAAGCTCGGGTCATCTTGCATCTCTTTCCTAGCTCATGAGTTGAACTAGGGGGTCTTTGTTTGAATATAAATCATGATTGTTTTGAAATATTGTGACAATAGTCAAACCATGAATTAACACATTGGTTAATCAATGGCCATTGTGGCACATTGGCTGGTGAGAAGATCCTATGTAACGGAGAAACCATCCGCACATTAAGTAGATGCTCGTGTGGAAGGTGAAGTGTCAAAGTCTAAAGGATGAAAACCAAAAGGGATAAATTTATATATCCAGGTGTAAAAAATATTCAAATAAATCTCAATAGCTAGCAGTCATCCCCTATCAGGCTAAAAGGACACCACTTTCCCCATATATTGAATGTTAAGCATACACTAAATAAACCAAGAAGGAATAGAAAGGAAAGTTTGACCAGACTAGGGGACATGCATATGTCTCCACCAGGGCTATGGACGCTCGTTGGCAGTGAAGAAAGGTTTGTGATGCCATGGTGACTCCATCGGGGATATGGACACTCACAGGAAATGGAGCAACACTTGCAATATATCTATATACGCACTTGGTGAAAAAACTTTATTTATCCCAAACCTATATCATCCCAATGATAGAGATACCAACCTAAATCATCGACACAGTTTAAGGAAATAGATATTACCATAATTTGTCCTATATTTACAACATATGAGCCTCAATAGAAGGCATGCAAGAATCAACAGTGAGCCCACAATAGTGAAATATTTTAAGTAATTGTTGCACATTTTTTCCAAAATTTATGATCTTAAAAGTAATTATATGACCCTCTACATTTTCTACTTATCATTTAGGAAAGACTAGTAAAGGTTTTGGCTTCACCTAGTGTGTCGCCATTTTTTGCTCGTGCACAACAAATTCCCTATTTTCTTCTCTTATATTTTATCTAAGAGAATAAATTAGGCCCCCCTTCAATTTTTTCTATTGTAAATTCTATCAGTCTCTCTCAACCATGCAAATAGAAAAGCTAAGGTATTTATTCCCACTCTCCATACTTTTCCATTTTCCACATCTCTTCAAATCACTCTAACCCATTGATACACATTTCAACGAGTTCTCCCTTCCTCAACCAATACATAACGTACCAAAGAACAAACTCTTTCCTCCATCGACATAGCCAATATCGACGCACTAGTGATTTCTTCGTCGATACATCAACCATCTTCCTCTAAACTTGGCTGATACGCCAAATCATTTCTGCTAAACCTCATTGACACACATCTTTATCACTGTTGTATTTCGCATGATCAATGTCGACACTGGAAATGTTCACACCATTATCTTCACCGTGCACATGCCTTTTACTGAATGACTTCCTTCCACATTCGTCGATACATCACATATCGAAAGTGCTCCTCCCTTTCTCTCTGATACACTGCGTATTGGTGAGGATCGTCTCTTCCTCATTGATGCATTTCTTGTTGATGAGTTTCCCTCTTCTATTATTAATGCACGAGCAGAAGGATGTCAGTATCTCATCTACAATCAACACATCAACAGTGCCCTTCTTTCTCTCATCAATACTGACCTTATGAGAAAGACACACCTTCATCATGAGTCCTATCTTATCCTCCTCCAACTCAGATCCTACTTACTGCGCCCGTCAGTCATTGTCCTAACATTTTCGATGACTAAGATCTCCACACCTAAATGGATAACTGATAATTGATACCTATCACACCTGATTTGCCTCATGTTGTAGTCCTAAAAAAGTTTGTTTATGTTGCCAACAACTTTTATCGTCCATACTATACCAACTTATTTACTGTGTGCTTCTTGATTTTGTGACTAAACCATGATTGTGAAAGTGTCTTCTAGAATTAGATTGATCAACCACAACATTTGAAGGTCTTGATGTCTTTTCTTCATGTGAACCATTTCTCAGGCCCTCGACAGGAGCATTATTGGTTCTATGTCTACTTTTTGGTTACCTTACTTTAGTCTAGCTGCATGCTTATTAGATTAGCTGCATTTCATTCTTTAACTTAAGAAACCTTCATCAGTGGACCGGGTTAGAATTGGTAAAACCAAAACTAGAAGTGGTTGTCAAGCCAAAATATGAATGGGATCCCTATTCCAAATGGTGAGAGTTCTAATTGGAACTTCTTATCGGGGGTAACCCCTACTATTGACAAAGGGTGATTTTCCCCCCGTCAAAAGAATTGGCACTAGAAGGAGGTTTGGATGACACGCCTACCCATGTGGAGTCATTTCACTTAACTCTTAACCATCCCATGGCTCCTCTTCATATATTTGTATGAGATGACCCTTTGAGTCTCTCGAAACCCATCGAGCACATATCAACCAAGAAATTTAATCTCTTCTCAAACCCCAAATTCAATGGTGAAGGGAATGTCTTTGCATTCACACATCTTAATCGATTTAACATCACTTGACATAATCTTAATATTGTCTAGGACAATGAAATCTGCCAATTGTTTATCCTCACATTTGAAGGAAGAATTAAAGCCTAGTCCTCACATTTGAAGGTTGAATTAAAGCTTGGTTTAGGACATTTCCAGGGAAATCGATTCATAGTTGGAAACAATTCATGAAAATATTTATCTTCGCTCATGTAGGTTATGTTTATCATGAACTCTTTAACGAAATTACAAAAATACGCAGGCTCGAAAATGAATCCATGGATGATTTCTATCAAATAATTATGCAAATTTTTTGTAGATTTCTTGAAAATGACAAACCCTCAAACCATGAAATCTTGGGTTGGTTTTCCTATCTCATCGATATTCCTAATGATTGTGAACAGGATGATCAAGTCATCTCTCATTCACAATATTTAGACTTGATCATGAAGGATAAGGGGTACATGGTCTCTAAACAACACTGAGACATAGCTATGTGGAAATCCTTATCAGAAATATTAAACCCCGTATTCCCAGAGTGTGGACCATCTACTTCCTGCCTCCAAAAATTCATGAACATACTTTGTTTTGTGACAAATCTCCTATTGAAGAGATCCCATCATTTTCAGATTCTGAAGATCTTCATTCTCTTGATACAAATTTGTTTGACGTTAATCATTCACATAAGCATCCACCTGTTTATCATGCAGGGCAATATTTACACTACTCGTACAAAGAAACATTATATGACAAGCCAAAATAACATGATTTCTTAGCTTTGATCGATCAAACACTCATCCTTAATGACAATCTATCCGGGATGTACAACGTTGAAAGTCCTTCGAAATATGAATTTTTGGAACATGATAAATCACAATTTAATCATGATGACCTTGTCTTTGATGATTATTTTTTATGTTCCATAATTAAATGTGAGCACCAACATATCATTCGTTGATCCTGTGCAATACAAAATTTCTTATCCTAACACAAATATGTTAACAACAAAAAATTTAATATATGCAAAGCACAATGAATTTGCGGATCCCCATGAAGAAATCTCAGCAAAGAACATCTCATCACAATATGAATGACAGGAAACATTGCTCAAATCCAAGAAACACCATCACCTAAACCTACTCTAGAATCACATGTTAATCCCTAGGGGCAGATGTATTACTCGTCCTTGTATTATATCTCAATACTCTAGCACTCCTCACATGTTTTTGATGATGTTATAGGAGAAGGTTTGGATTCATGTTTCATGCAATGTTTCCCTCTAACTACCAACTATCATCTCTCCTCTTAGAATCTAGGGTTTGTTAAATGTGGACCCAAAGGGATTTGCCTAGATAATGAGGAAATTTAGTTTCATCCAATGATTATGTCAGGTTCTCATTGTCTTACTTCGATCCCTTGAATGAATGATGACACTCACACTGAGACTCTCTCACAAGGAATATTGCACACAAATTTCATTTATGATTTTCATCAAGTATATCACTCAATTCTGATTCCCTTCCAACATCCCTATGCTAATAATTTTAAATTTTGTGATGGGATTAAGTTTTGGTTGAAGGAATACTACCTGTCTACATTTCCCATGAACCATAACACTACCAAATTTAACATGTTGGGTGGATCTTTGCTTGATTCAATTCTTCCAATCGTTTATCCCTCATTGCTCCATTTTTTGTAGTTGACTTCTAATGAATGTGTGGTTGTAGGTTTGGAGTTACTTAATGGACTACACTAGCATTATTCATTCACTTAGCCTACTTTCAGCTAGTGTAGGATAGAGTAGGAATAGGATTAGCATATTTATTTCACTTTCCTTGTGCTACCATAGTTTAGTTGCTTGCTTCCTTTTTCATTTGTATAGCATAGATTTTGGTTTTTCTTGGTTTCTTCAATAAAGATCACTAACTGTTGGTAGTTTAGTTTGTAGTTTATGATGGATTTCCTTAGTTTAATTTTCTTTTAATCAAATCTTTCTTCTTTTCATTTGATGATTTTCGTTTTTGTTTGAATAAAAGATTGGCTTAACCTTGGTTTTCATCCATCTTCATGAGGAAACCATGGACATGAATTATTTGAAAAGTTCAATTGCAAGATTCAATTGTTTCAGTAGCATTCACTATGACATTGATAGTTGGACAATTGGTCATCCTAAGATGTTGGAAGAATGTTTTTTTAGAGATACTTTACAGCTTAGCCAAGATGGAAATTGGGTTGATAGAATCACATTGGTTGTTCACAACCTTATTCAGGATGGTATCTATTGAAAATAATTCATTGAAATGTTTGTTTCTCTATGGTAGAGGGTGTGCCTGAAACTTTCAATGCATTTATCCTTTTCCCAGTATTAAAATATGTTTTCAATCATGGGGGAAAGTAATAGTGTACTTTACGTCTAGCATACATCTCTAGGAACAAAGCATCAAGTTTCAGTTACCATATGATGATTCCAACACAATGATATCTAATCTGAAAGATATTGATCAACAAAATTTTGTTACCGAAAGAGGAACTTCCATTTGACAAACCAACACTCAAGCGAAGTCTACTCTTCTTCTCTGTTGAAATATTGGCAATAGGAGATGGTACAAGTACACGATTGGGACTGTGGTTAACTAAGGATGTCAGACTATAGAATGAATTTTAGGGTTGGGAGATGTAGAGAGTGCTTGAATATCCTGCAAGACCAAAGCAAAGAAATCTGGTGGAAAATGAATTGGAACTTTTGGCTAGCCCTTACCCCATAAAACACAAGGATGCAGAGATGCAATATAAGTTTTAATAAAATCATGATGAATAATGCAATTCTTAGTCTACTCTAGAAACAAATCCAATCTAAATGAAAATGATGTGCATATACACTTTCACATGAACTAGTATTATCAAGAGGCTGTAAAATTCTTGTAATTCATGATATCTATTTCAATTTACCTTTATTGCTAACTGTATATCTTCAATCATCATTTATCCAAGCTTTCACTTTTCAATTGCAGCAAATTTTGGGTTGAGTTCTTCTCTGAATTCCTAATACTTATCTTCTTGTTCTTTCTTCATCATCTTTTCCCTAATTTTGTTTGTCTTATGATTCCCAATTATATTTGATGACATGTAGACCTCTCACCTATGTCTGTATTTTACATGAAACACCTTCACACTGGAACCAAGCTTGAGTCATCTTGCATCTCTTTCCTAGCTCATGAGCTAAACTAGGAGGTCTTTGTTTGAATATAAATCATGATTGTTTTGGAATATTGGGACAATAGTCAAACCATGACTTAAAAAAATGGTTAATCAATGGTCATCCTTGCACATTGAATGGTGAGAAGATCCTATGTAACGAAGAAACCATCCGCAGATTAAGTAGATACTCATGTGGAAGGTGAAGTGTCAAAGTCTAAAGGATGAAAAACAAAAGGGATAACTTTATGTAGCCAGGTGCAAAAAATATTCAAATAAATCTCAATAGTTGGAAGTCATCCCCTATCAGGATAAAAGGACATTGCTTTCCCCATTCATCGGATGCTAAGCATACATTAAATAAACCAGGAAGGAATGAAAATGAAAGTTTGACCAGACTAGGGGACATGCATATATCTCCACTAGGGCTATGGATGCTCGATGACAGCGAAGCAAGGTCTGTGATGCCATGGTGACTCCATCGGGGTTATGGACACTCACAGGAAATGGTGCAACACTTGCAAGATATCTATATATGCACTTGGTGAAAAAACTATATTTATCCCAAACCTATATCATCCCAATGACAGAGATGAATCATCGACTCAGTTTAAGGAAATAGATATCACCACAATTTGTACTTTATTTACATCAGATGAGCCTCAATAGAAGGCATGTAAGCATCACTATTGAGCCCACCATAGTGGAATATTTTAGGTAATTGTTTCACATTTATTCCATAATTTTTTATCTTAAAAGTAATTATATGACCCTTTACATTTTCTACTTATCAGTTAGGAAAGACTAGTAGAGGTTTTAGCTTCACCGAGTGTGTCACCATTTGTTGCACGTGCACAACAACTTCCCTATTTTATTCTATTATCTTTTCTCTAAGATAAGAAATTGGGCCCCCCTTCACTTTTTTCTAGTGGAAATCCTCTCAATCTCTCTCTACCATGCAAATAGAAAATCTCAAGTATTTATTCCCACTCTCCATACTTTTCCATTTTCCACATATCTTCAAATCACTCTAACCCACTGATACACATTTCAATGAGTTCTCCCTTCCTCCGCCAATACATAACGTACCGAAGAACAAACTCTTTCCTCCATCGACATAGCCATTATCGATGCGTTAGTGATCTATTCGTCGATACATCAACCGTCTTCCTCTGAACTTGGCCGATACGCCAACGCACTTCCGCTAAACCTCACCGACACTCATCATCTTTATCATTTTTGGGTTTCGCATGATCAACGCCGACACTGGAAGTGTTCACTTATCTTCGTCGTGCACATGCCTTTTACCGAATGACTTCCTTCCACATTCGTTGATACATCACATATCGACAGTGCTCCTCCCTTTCACTCAGATACACTGCGTATTGGTGAGGTTCGTCTCTTCCTCATTGATGCATTGCTTGTTGATGAGTTTCCCTCTTCTATTATTGATGCACGAGCAGAAGGATGTTAGTATCTCATCAACAATAATCACATCAGCAATGACCTTTCTCTCATCAATACTGACCTTATGAGCAAGACACACCTTCATCTTGAGTCCTATCTTATCCTCCTCTAGATCAGATCCTTCTTATTGTGCCTATCAATCATCCTCCTAATATTTTCGATGACTAAGCTCTCAACGCCTAAATGGATAACTCATAATTGATACCTATCATGCCTGATTTGCCTCATGTTGTGGCCCTAATCAAGTTTGTTTGTGTTGCCAACAACTTTAATCGTGCATACTATACCAACTTCTTTACTGTCAGCTTCCTGATTTTGTGACTAAACCATGATTGTGAAAGTGTCTTCTAGAATTAGATTGATCAACCACAACATTTGAAGGTCTTGCACAGACTCTGAAACACATATTAGAAGAAGATTGGTCCTCCCGTCTCCTAAACCGTGTTAAGTGCTCCAAATGTCAATTAGTTTTTTTTGTGGATTTATAATTCTGTGTTACTAACACATTACCTCAACCTCAATGGATTAAATAAGATCCTATACAAAAAAATATGACACAGGAACTGATGAAACTTAATTGATGAAAGTAGCAGTGAAAACGGACCTGAACTTTCATTAAAAATGCATTTGAGCACATTTTTTTCGATGTTCGTCAAAGTGAATTTTTCATCGCTAGAACAAGCTAGTTGTAATATTTTCTCCATTACGATTCCAATGCAACTCATGGAATCGAAATCCGATGCCCATAAGTGCGAGAGCGAATCACCAAGGGTTTCTCACCCAAATTGGCCTCATCGATCGAGACATCGACGAAAGATTTGAATGGAACATTTAGTTAGCTCACC
>SNQJ01S0017882.1:43886-74386 GCA_010110895.2 Picea sitchensis | reverse complement strand
TAAAATCATGACGAAGAATGCAATTCTTAGTCAGCTCTAGAAACAGATCCAATCTAAATGAAAATGATGTGCATATACACTTTCACATGGATTAGTATTATCAAGAGGCTGTAAAATTCTTATCGAATGGAATGCATGATCATTCTTAAAGCTTCTAGAAACACTCAATTTATGATATATGTTTCAATTTACCTTCATTGCTAACTATATATCTTCAATCGTCATTTATCCAAGCTTTCACTTTTCAGTTGCAACAAATTTTGGGTCGAGTTCATCTCCTAATTCCTAATACTTCTCTTCTCGTTCTTTCTTCATCATTTTTTCCATGATTTTGTTTGTCTTGTGATTCCCAATTATATTTGATGACATACAAACCTCTCACCTATGTCTGTATTTTAAATGAAACACCTTCGCACTGGAACCAAGCTCGGGTCATCTTGCATCTCTTTCCTAGCTCATGAGATGCACTAGGGGGTCTTTGTTTGAATATAAATCATGATTGTCTTGGAATATTGTGACAATAGTCAAACCATGACTTAACACATTGGTTAATCAATGGCCATCCTTGCACATTGGTTGGTGAGAAGATCCCATGTAACAGAGAAACCATCCGCACATTAAGTAGATGCTCGTGTGGAAGGTGAAGTGTCAAAGTCTAAAGGATGAAAACCAGAAGGGATAAATTTATATAGCCAAGTGTAAAAAATATTCAAATAAATCTCAATAGTTGGAAATCATCCCCTATCAGGCTAAAAGGACACCACTTTCCCCATATATCGAATGCTAATCATGCATTAAATAAACCAAGAAGGAATGGAAAGGAAAGTTTGACCAGACTAGGGGACATGCATATATCTCCACTAAGGATATGGATGCTCGTTGGCAGCGAAGAAAGGTTTGTGATGCCATGGTGACTCCATCGGGGATATGGACACTCACAAGAAATGGAGCAACACTTGCAAGATATCTATATACGCACTTGGTGAAAAAACTTTATTTATCCCAAACCTATATCATCCCAATGACAAAGATACCAACCTGAATCATCGACGCAGTTTAAGGAAATAGATATCACCATAATTTGTCCTATATTTACAACATATGAGCCTCAATAGAAGGCATGCAAGCATCAGCAGTGATCCCACCATAGTGAAACATTTTAGGTAATTGATGCACATTTTTTCCAGAATTTATGATCTTAAAAGTAATTATATGACCCTCTACATTTTCTACTTATCATTTAGGAAAGACTAGTAAAGGTTTTGGCTTCACCCATTGTGTCACCATTTGTTTCTCATGCACAACAAATTCCCTATTTTCTTCTCTTATCTTTTCTCTAAGAGAAGAAATTGCCCCCCCCCTTCAATTTTTTCTATTGTAAATCCTCTCAGTCTCTCTCAACCATGCAAATAGAAAAGCTCAAGTATTTATTCCCACTCTCCATACTTTTCCATTTTCCACATCTCTTCAAATCTCTCTAACCCATTGATACACATTTCAACGAGTTCCCCCTTCCTCGGCCAGTACATAACGTACCAAAGAACAAACTCTTTCCTCCATCGACATAGCCAATATCGATGCACTAGTGATTTCCTCGTCGATACATCAACCATCTTCCTCTAAACTTGGTTGATACGCCAAAGCACTTCCGCTAAACCTCATTGACACACATATTTATCACTGTTGTATTTTGCATGATCAATGCTAACACTGGAAATGTTCACACCATTATCTTCACCGTGCACATGGCTTTTTCCGAATGACTTCCTTCCACATTTGTCGATACATCACATATCGAAAGTTCTCCTCCCTTTCTCTCTGATACACTGTGTATTGGTGAGGTTCGTCTCTTCCTCATTGATGCATTGCTTGTTGATGAGATTCCCTCTTCTATTATTGATGCACGACCAAAAGGATGCCAGTATCTCATCTAAAATCAACACATCAACAGTGCCCTTCTTTCTCTCATTAATACTGACCTTATGAGAAAGACATACCTTCATCTTGAGTCCTATCTTATCCTCCTCCAACTCATATCCTTCTTACTGCGCTCGTCAGTCGTCGTCCTAACATTTTCGATGACTAAGATCTCCATGCCTAAATGGATAACTAATAATTGATACCTATCATGCCTGATTTGCCTCATGTTGTAGTCCTAATAAAGTTTGTTTATGTTGCCAACAACTTTTATCGTTCATACTATACCAACTTATTTACTGTGTGCTTCTTGATTTTGTGACTAAACCATGATTGTGAAAGTGTCTTCTAGAATTAGATTGATCAACCACAACATTTGAAGGTCTTGATGTCTTTGCTTCGTGTGAACCATTTCTCACGCCCTCAACACAAGCATTGTTGGTTCTATGTCTACTTTTTGGTTACCTTACTTTCTAGCTGCACGCTTATTAGATTAGCTGCATTTCATTCTTTAACTTAAGAAACCTTCATCGGTGGACCGAGCTAGAATTGGTAAAACCAAAACTAGAAGTGGTTGTCAAGCCAAAATATGAATGGGATTCCTATTCCAAATGGTGAGAGTTCTAATTGGAACTTCTTATCGGGGGTAATGCCTACTATTGACAAAGGGTGATTTTCCCCCCGTCAAAAGAATTGGCACTAGAAGGAGGTTTGGATGACAAGCCTACCCATGTGGAGTCATTTCACTTAACTCTTAACCATCCCATGGATCCTCTTCATATATTTGTATGAGATGACCCTTTGAGTCTCTCGAAACCCATCGAGCACATATCAACCAAGTCATTTAATCTCTTCTCAAACCCCAAATTAGATGGTGAAGGGAATGTCTTTGCATTCACACATCTTAATCGATTTAACATCACTTGACATAATCTTAAGATTGTCCAGGACAATGAAATCTGCCAATTATTTATCCTCACATTTGAAGGGAGAATTAAAGCCTAGTCCTCACATTCGAAGGTTGAATTAAAGCTTGGTTTACGATATTTCCAGCGAAATCGATTCATAGTTGGAAACAATTCATGAAAATATTTATCTCTACTCATGTAGGTTATGTTTATCATGAACTCTTTAACGAAATTACAAAAATACACAGGCTCGAAAATGAATCCATGGATGATTTCTATCAAATAATTATGCAAATTTGTTGTAGATTTCTTGAAAATGACAAACCCTCAAACCATGAAATCTTGGGTTGGTTTTCCTATCTCATCTATATTCCTAATGATTGCGATCAAGATGATCAAGTCATATCTCATTCGCAAGATTTAGACTTGAACACGAAGGATAAGGGTTACATGGTCTCTAAACAACACTGAGACATAGCTATGTGGGAATCCTTATCAGAAATATTAAACCCCGTAGCCCCAGAGTGTGAACCATCTACTTCCTCCCCTTCAGAAATTCATGAACATACTTTGTTTTGTGACAAATCTCCTATTGAAGAGATCCCATCATTTTCAAAATCTGAAGATCTTCATTCTCTTGATACAAATTTGTTTGATGTTAATCATTCACATAAGCATCCACCTTTTTATCATGCAGTGAAATATTTACATTACTCGTACAATGAAACATTATATGACAAGCCAAAATAACAAGATTTCTTGTCTTTGATCGATCAAACACTCATCCTTAATGACAATCTATCTGGGATGTACAACATTGAAAGTCCTTCAAAATATGAATTTTTGGAACATGATAAATCACAATTTAATCATGATGACCATGTGTTTGATGACTATTTTTTATGTTCCATAATTAAATGTGAGCACCAACATATCATTCATTGATCTTGTGCAATACAAAATTTATTATCCTAACACACATATGTTAACAACAAAAAATTTAATATCTACATAGCACAATGAATTTGCGGATCCCCATGAAGAAATCTCAGCAAAGAACATCTCATCACCATATGAAGGACAGGAAACATCACTCAAATCCAAGAAACACCATCACCTAAACCTACTCTAGAATCACATGTCAATCCCTAGGGGCAGATGTATTACTCGTCCTTGTATTATATCTCAATACTCTGGCACTCCTCACATGTTTTTGATAATGTTATAGGAGAAGGTTTGGATTTATGTTTCACGCAATGTTTACCTCTAACTATCAACTATCATCTCTCCTCTTAGAATCTAGGGTTCGTTAAATGTGGACCCATAGGGATTTGCCTAGATAATGAGGAAATTTAGTTTCAGCCAATGATTATGTCAGGTTCTCATTGTCTTACTTCGATCCCTTGAATGAATGATGACACTCACACTGAGACTCTCTCACAAGGAATATTGCACACAAATTTTATTTATGATTTTCATCGAGTATATCACTCAATTCTGATTCCCTTCCAACATCCCTATGCTAATAATTTTAGATTTTGTGATGGGATTAAGTTTTGGTTGGAGGAATCCTACTTTTCTACATTTCCCATGAACCATAACATTACCAAATTTAACATGTTGGGTGGATATTTTCTTGATTCAATTCTTCCAATCGTTTATCCCTCATTGCTCCATTTTCTGTAGTTGACTTCTAATGAATGTGCGGTTGTAGGTTTGGAGATACTTAATGGACTACACTGGCATTATTCGTTCACTTATCCTTCTTTCAACCAGTGTAGGATAGAGTAGGAATATGATTAACATAGTTATTTCACTTTCCTTGTGCTATCATAGTTTAGTTGTTTGCTTCCTTTTTCGTTTGTATAGCATAAATTTTGGTTTTTCTTGGTTTCTTCAATAAAGATCACTAACTGTTGGTAGTTTAGTTTGCAGTTTATGATGGATTGCCTTAGTTTAAGTTTATTTTCATCAAATCTTTCTTCTTTTCATTTGATGCTTTTCGTTTTTGTTTGAATAAAAGATTATCTTAGCCTTGGTTTTCATCCATCTTCATGAGGAAACCATGGACATGAATTATTTGAAAATTTCATGTGCAAGATTCAATTGTTTTAGTAGCATTCACTATGACATTGATAGTTGGACAATTGGTCATCCTAAGATGTTGAAAGAATATTTTTTTAGAGATACTTTACAGCTTAGCCAAGATGGAAATTGGGTTGATAGAATCACATTGGTTGTTCACAACCTTATTCAGGATGGTGTCTATTGAGAAGAATTCATTGAAATGTTTGTTTCTCTATGGTAGAGGGTGTGCCTGAAACTTTCAATGCATTTATCCTTTTCCCAGTATTAAAATATGTTTTCAATCATGGGGGAAAGTAATAGTGTACTTTGCATCTAGCATACATCTCTAGGAACAAAGCATCAAGTTTCAGTTACCATATGATGATTCCAGCACAATGATATCTAATCTCAAAGATACCGATCAACAAAATTTTGTTACCCAAAGAGGAACTTCCATTCGACAAACCAACACTCAAGAGAAGTCTACTCTTCCTCTCTGCTGAAATATTGGCAATAGGAGATGGTACAAGTACACGATTGGGACTATGGTTAACTAAGGATGTCACACTATAGAATAAGTTTTAGGGTTGGGAGACGTAGAGAGTGCTTGAATATCCTGCAAGACCAAAGCAAAGCAATCTGGTGGAAAATGAATTGGAACTTTTGGCTAGCCCTTACCCCATGAAACACAAGGATGTAGAGATGCAATATAAGTTTTAATAAAATCATGATGAAGAATGCAATTCTTACTCACCTCTAGAAACAAATCCAATCTAAATGAAAATGATGTGCATATACACTTTCACATGGATTAGTATTATCAAGAGGCTGTAAAATTCTTGTCGAATGGAATGCATGATCATCTTTAAAGTTGCTAGAAACACTCAATTCATGATATCTGTTTCAATTTACCTTTGTTGCTAACTGTATATTTTCAATCATCATTTATCCAAGCTTTCATTTTTCAATTGCAGCAAATTTTGGGCCAAGTTCATCTCTGAATTCCTAATACTTCTCTTCTTGTTCTTTCTTCATCATCTTTTCCCTAAGTTTGTTTGTCTTATGATTCCCAATTATATTTGATGACATGTAGACCTCTCACCTATGTCTGTATTTTACAAGAAACACCTTCACACTAGAACCAAGCTTGAGTCATCTTGCATCTCTTTCCTAGCTCATGAGCTGAACTAGGGTGTCTTTGTTTGAATATAAATCATGATTATTTTGGAATATTGGGACAATAGTCAAACCATGACTTAAAAAAATGGTTAATCAATGGTCATCCTAGCACATTGAATGGTGAGAAGATCCTATGTAACGGAGAAACCATCCACACATTAAGTAGATTCTCATGTGGAAGGTGAAGTGTCAAAGTCTAAAGGATGAAAAACAAAAGGGATAACTTTATGTAGCGAGGTGCAAAAAATGTACAAATAAATCTCAATAGTTGGAAGTCATCCCCTATCAGGATAAAGGGACATTGCTTTCCCCATTCATCGGATGCTAAGAATACACTAAATAAACCAGGAAGGAATGAAAATGAAAGTTTGACCAGACTAGGGGACATGCATATATCTCCACCAGGGCTATGGATGCTCGCTGACAGCAAAGCAAGGTCTGTGATGCCCTGGTGACTCCATCGGGGCTATGAACACTCATAGGAAATGGTGCAACACTTGCAAGATATCTATATACACATTTGGTGAAAACACTTTATTTATCCCAAACCTATATCATCCCAATGACAGAGATACCAACACGAATTATCGACCAGTTTAAGAAAACAGATATCACCACAATTTGTACTTTATTTACATCAGATGAGCCTCAATAGAAGGCATGTAAGCATCACCAGTGAGCCCACCATAGTTGAATATTTTAGGTAATTGTTGCACATTTATTCCATAATTTTTTATCTTAAAAGTAATTATATGACCCTCTACATTTTCTACTTATGGTTTTGGCTTCACCCAGTGTGTCACCATTTGTTGCACATGCACAACAACTTCCATATTTTCTTCTATTATCTTTTTTCTAAGATAAGAAATTGGGCCCCCTTCAATTTTTTCTACTGGAAATCCTCTCAGACTCTCTCTACCATGCAAATAGAAAATCTCAAGTATTTATTCCCACTCTCCATACTTTTCCATTTTCCACATCTCTTCAAATCACTCTAACCCACTGATACACATTTCAACAAGCTCTCCCCTCCTTCGCCAATACATAACGTACTGAAGAACAAACTCTTTCCTCCATCGACATAGCCATTATCGACACGTTAGTGATTTATTTGTCGATACATCAACCATCTTCCTCTGAACTTGGTCGATACACCAACGCACTTCCGCTAAACCTCACCGACACACATCTTTATCATTTTTGGGTTTCGCATGATCAACGTCGACACTGGAAATGTTCACACGATTATCTTCGTCATGCACATGCCTTTTACCGAATGACTTCCTTCCACATTCGTTGATACATCACATATCAATAGTGCTCCTCCCTTTCTCTCGAATACACTACGTATTGGTGAGGTTCGTCTCTTCCTCATTGATGCATTGCTTGTTGATGAGTTTCTCTCTTCTATTACATGTTAGTATCTCATCAACAATAATCACATCAGCAATGACCTTCTTTCTCTCATCAATACTAACCTTATGAGCAAGACACACCTTCATCTTGAATCCTATCTTATCCTCCTCTAGATCAGATCCTTCTTACTGTGCCTGTCATTCGTCCTCCTAACATTTTCAATGACTAAGCTCTCCACGCCTAAATGGATAACTCATAATTGATACCTATCACGCTTGATTTGCCTCATGTTGTGGCCCTAATCAAGTTTGTTTGTGTTGCCAACAACTTTTATCGTGCATACTATACCAACTTCTTTGATTTTGTGACTAAACCATGATTGTGAAAGTGTCTTCTAGAATTATATTGATCAACCACAACATTTGAAGGTCTTTCACAGACTCTGAAACACATATTAGAAGAAGATTAGTCCTCCCATCTCCTAAACCGTGTTAAGTGCTCCAAATGTCAATTAGTTTTTTTTGTGGATTTATAATTCTGTGTTACGAACACATTGCCTCAACCACATTACCTCAACCTCAATGGATTAAATAAGATCCTATACAAAAAATATGACACGGGAACTGATGAAACTTAATTTGGGCAAAGTAGCAGTGAAAACAGACCTGAACTTTCATTAAAAATGCATTTGAGCACATTTTTTTCCATGTTCGTCAAAATGAATTTTTCATCGCTAGAACAAGCTAGTTGTAATATTTTCTCCATTACGATTCTAATGCAACTAATGGAATCGAAATCCGATGCCCATAAGTGCCAAACGAATCACCAAGGGTTTCTCACCCAAATTGGCCTCATCGATCGAGACATCGACGAAAGATTTGAATAGAACATTTAGTTAGCTCACCATAAGTGCATCCCCGTGCTCTTCACCAGAGGACTTGTTGAGAACATCGTCGGTAAAACCAGAGCACATCGAAGAAACTCCTCTGGTACCTCTGAAGTCACCGACAAAGTTAATGGAAAGTGCTCTAGTGAGATCGAAGCACTTAAGAAGAATATCTTTGAACGTGACCGACGAAGTTAAAAGGAAGTGCTCAGATGAGTTCAGAGCACTTGGTATGAATTGGTCTGGTTCACGTTGGAGTTGATTTGAGGAAGTGTGTCTGTCTTAATCGGAGCAATTAAAAAACATATTGGTCGGTGACAGACTGGAGCTCATGCAAAGTTTGGGTCTGGTCTCAACGAGCTCATGCAAAGTTTGGGTCTGGTCTCAACCAAATCTAATGAAAGGATCTTGGTCGACCCATTGGAACTAGGGTTAGGGTTCTACTTTATCAAATAATTGTTCTTGAGAGAATTGGTTAAACGTCACAGTCCAGGCACACGATGACCATCCCTAACGTAATCGAAGGAAGGGAAACGATGCTAAAGAGCTTGGTGGTGGAGATTATGAGAGCAATGGATAAAATGATCATAGGTCTGGTTACAACGATGATAAAGTATACGGGCAAGGAGAAGCAATGCTGGACAATAGACAACCCACGATAATCTGAGATATGAAAACATAAACGATTTTGACAGTATACTGTTTGGCTTCCGGTTGTGGAACATTCCACTTCCTGTCACCCTATAGTGTTGCCGCCTTAAATAACTACAAATCCTATAAGAAAAATGGAAGGGGAGCAACCTTGCAATGGAAACGACAAGCACGACACGAGAGCATATTCATAATAAACTTAGCATATCAATTGTCATGATAACTCGTAAAGAAGTGTCAACTTGCATTGAAGATCGAAGAGGGAAGTGGTGTTGGGGCAGCCAGACGGACTAAATCAACAAAGAGAAATCCGAATTTCGTGTTTCGAACTATCTTTGCAGAAATTTACACTCGCATGCGCCCCAGATAAACACCGTGAGTGATCATAACATCACACTGCATGAATTGAATGAAAAAAGAAAACAACTATCATTCAATTATTAGCCGATGGCAACTACGCTTGAATATTATTGCTATTCTTCAGAAGGCTCGAATGGGAGTTGGTGTTACGCCTACAGTCCAGCCTTATTAAGTGAATGAAAGAGTTAGATTTATCGAATTTCAGATTAAAGTTAGTGCCTAATCCGCGAGGCATTACGTGTGCCATAAGCCATTAACCTCGTGATTTAGGAACAATGGTTGCGAATAATTATCGAATTAAACAACGTTTTTCGCTTCAATATCATACGTATTTTGTCATTGATTATCCGCCGATAACCACAAATTTCGACTTAATTGTTCATCTCTGGATGAATGGCGACACAACAGTTTCAGAATTCTTTGCCTTCATTATTCATATCATACCAGTTTGAAATCAAAAGAACCTTTCATTTTCATCATAACATCTTCAGTCACATTTCTCAAAATACCTTCAAATTCCTCTCCGGTACACTCTTCTTTCATCGTGTTGTACTCTGGCACAA
Organism: Picea sitchensis; assembly: GCA_010110895.2. NCBI lineage: Eukaryota > Viridiplantae > Streptophyta > Pinopsida > Pinales > Pinaceae > Picea > Picea sitchensis. The sequence goes on along the minus strand of SNQJ01S0017882.1, from coordinate 64,499 downwards.
GCGATCTCATCTATTGATGCCTTTCTTTCGAGTTGATAGATGAAATTTACTCTTTTCAGATGAAAGAATACCGTAATGGTCATTGCGCTCAACAACATACATCTTCATCCTTTTCTGTGTCACCATCGTCGGCGTTTGACTGTTCTTCGAGTCTTCATTCATTCCGCATTTACGCCGACAGTGATGATTTGCAGCCATCGTTCTTTATTGAATGCCGGAAAGGATGGTGGTGTTGCTGAACATTTTCAATTTCTTTTTTTCTCACCGGTTCAGATTTCGCATTTGCGCTGAGTCGCTTCAATTTTCATTTTATTCGACTTTGCACACCATGTTGAAACAACCGCGTTTCGCTTCGGCGTTTTCAATTTGATTTGCCTGTACTTAGTGGTCTTCAACATATTTGTTTTCATCCTTCTTCGGCGGTTCATTGGATTTTGTTCTTCACGTCCAAATGATGACCACCTTTCGGCTTCATCTTAGCTGATCGCATTTTCCGTTCTTCATTCTCCGGACGCCGCAGACGACCGCATTCGATCCAGCTGTTGTTAATTTAAAATGCGCAACCATTAAAATTATTGCCATTCAATCAACAACTACGAGAAGTATGAACTGCTTGACTCAATAACAGCATCACATTATCTTCCCATTTCTGGCGTTACCGGTTATTCATTCCCAGACAGCACCTTTGAGAACTTCAGCGTTAACCGCATTGCGCCGAGATATTAAAAGATTGCCGAAATTTCAGCATAAAGTTTCGATAACACGCAGCTAATCCGTCATTGTGAGGACGCTGACCGTATCACTTCAACTATCGCCGAGCATATCACGTTCGCTGAGTTGGTGAATGCCGCCATCTAATCCAAATCGTGTCGTTTAATCATTTCGAAATGGTTAGTCGCAGCATACACCTACATTGTATTATGCGTTAAAGCCCACAAGGATTACGATTTGCGCTCCCAGCACGGCCTCAATTTCGCATGTGGAAGTTAACACTATTCATCGCCAGTGCCCAAACTAAATAAGTCGCCATCTCCAGAAAATTATGTTGTACCATCAACCCAGGTAAGGACCTCAAAGCAACTACGAGTTTGTGTTATTAAGCAACACGTTAAATGCCGCTGAAAGGGCGAAGTGGTGGCAAAGGCGTTGTGCCACGGGCAACTGGGCCAATAATGCCACGTTAATGCATTTCATATTGAAATGATGCAGTTCAATCATGAGACCGTTATCAATCGTATCAATCGCTGGCTAACAACGAAGCGTTTAATAAAGAAGAATCGTCACGGTTTATCGGTGCGTTGAGAGAATCGTTCCAAAGTTTGCCAGATTCTTTGCGCGAGAGCAGCTGCGTCGAAATGACCAACAATAATTGAGTATATCAACGATGGGACGATGGCAGCAAAGGCAAGTGAATATCCGTGATGATAGATCGGCCAGTAACAGCCTTCTTTAAACAGGGGAAACGTTATTTGAACATCCCCTGTGGTTCTTCGATTTTAAAATGAATATATTAGCGATTTTGCCAGACAGACGAATCGATATGATAGCGGGATCTGTTTCCTTTAATATTATGTGCCTTATAGTAACTTATATTTCACCAACTGCGCTTGAATAGGTCCGGTTTCGCCACCGCTTTCGACTTGTTTTTGGGCCGGTCATCACGCAATTGCGTATTCTCTTCTTGAATACTGGCAAATTTTCATTAAACTGTTCATCGTTTGGTTTCAGCCTCGCATTGCTTGCCGCGGTGTTCTCCAATCTTGTGCAATTATTTAGCAATATAAGGGAATTGTTATCACTGACCGCTGAGTATATTTTCGTCGTCAATATCTCTTTTGCATTTATTGGCTGCTGTTATTTCAATATTCATCGCAGTATTGTTTTCGCATCAATACTGATATTTCACATGTATTCAATTTATGCATTGCATCGCGTTAAAAAGCCAATATGCTTATCAAGGTAATAGCCAGATGTTCTTTACTGTTACCACACCATATCACCGGCATTCTTCGTTTCACATCGTATTTATTATTCCATAATACAGGCACCAAATACCGCGTTTCCGTTATCGCTGACGCGTACTTACTATGTGTATGTGATCAAAGATGTAATGCTGGTTTACGACGATCCTCAATATTATTATGGTTTTTCCGCTACGGCAGTTCACTTTTCATGAACGCTAGCCATATTATGGAACATGAATATAATTCCATACCTGGCTACCATAATATTGTCTCCATTCAACTTGTTTGTCCCATTCAGAAGCCATCGGGCTTCAAAACCGACGCCCATACCATATCAGAACATACCGGCCACCAACAAAATGGAACGCCACTACCGACAAGCTTAACCTAGTTCTGACAACATGATGTAACACCCAGTATTCAACTGAGGCATGTCACATAATTTTTCTTTTAAATATGTATATACACACGTACATACATACATACCGAATCGCATGTAATTAAACATATACATAAAATTCTCTAGGGGAATCTTCACATATAAATCATAAACAAACAATTACATTTGTCAATATATATGATTTTAAGGTTATAGCTAGTCAGTGATCACACATACATGTAGTGTACACAGGGGTATACTCTTAAACATATAGACATATATGATCACACATGCCATAAAAACCCATAAATTACCACATAAATGACAATGCAACATGTAAATTCATCACAGAACCCATATTTATCTGGGTAAGAATGTCACCAATTGCATGCAGACCATCCCACTAACAATCCCACTAACAATCTGTTGATGCCAGTGGGGAGGAGAATAGAATAGACTCCATAAATGCTCTTTTTTAAAGAAACCCATAAATATTTCAATTCCATAGACTTTTAAGATCTATTTCCATATTATTTCAAAGATGATAAGTTGAGTAAATATTTATAGGATCAATCCTTATATTTTTCTGATTACATAGACACAACACATAATGAAATTAAGTCTCTAGAATTGGATTGGAAGAAGTTGAAAATCAAACTAAGAATATTTGTCAGAAATATAAGCTTGTGAAAGAACAGATTCAATGGGAAAAGTTTGTGTGACAAGAATATCATAGACTTCATGAACACCAACCATTAACCAATAAGAAAAGGAAAAAGAAAGTCAGCACAAATCTGATTTAAAAATTACTATAACAATATATCATTATCAAGCACATATATTTGTGGTGGAAAAACTTCCTTTTCTGAAATAATGAAGCCTTACAATATCCCACTTGTGCATAATCTACGATCAGAGACATAAGACTAGAAAAACGAATTGATTCTAACAAATGCACATTCTATGTTCCTGTATGAAGATTAAATTCAATAAGATGTAGGAATCCATAAGTTTTTTATGCATAACCAAAATAAAGGAGAGCATATGGAGGAATCATTCATTCATTTCAAAACCATCGTTGTGAAAAATAATGTAGTGGATAAAGTAGGTTAGTTTTCATTAAATTGCATCTCTCATTCTGAACATTATAATAATCACTTTCATGACTGTGTGAAGCTCTAGATGGAATCATCATGGTCTTCACAGCGTCCGCATCATTCTAATCACCTCAAATTGTTCATTATGAATGAAATCTTGATAGCCATAATTCTTTCAATCAAGCGTTATTCAACATGTTAACATCACATACATATGCTCTACCCTGATATCTCAATAGGTATCTCCATCCTTCAATGGCTACACTAGATTTATGATTTCACATAATGAAGAATGCATTAATGTAGGTGAATGTAGGAGTGGATTCTTTAGATCTTTCTTTAGTCTTATTTCTTTCATTCTTTATTTGGGAAAGTAATTTTTGCATCCAACTTGAATAAATTAGTTCCTAACTAAGTGGTTCTTAAGGCCAGTGGCTTGTACAAATTAGGCTTCATTCACTTCACATTTATTCTTTTGCTTGGCGTAATTAGTTCTGAATTTACTTTCATCAAATAGATTAGCTACAAGGATTTTGAAATCTGCATCTTTTATTTTCTATATCTAAATATGTTAATGCATAGAACCTAACCTATTCTTCAATGAGATTCATTGTTTCATTATCATTTAAATTATGACGATTGTGAAGAATTGCATTTCTACCTAGAGTATTTTTATAAGGGTTGTTTGGTTGGGAAATTCAATAGATTGATTCTTCACCCAACACTAGGTTCCTTCAAAATCACAACCGGTGGTAAGAAAGTAATATCTCTAAGTTGTATTAATTACTCTCCAAATTGAATTCTCACAAGATGCATGAACAAATATTAGACAAAAAACTATTTTCAATTAATAAGTAACTTCCAAAAATTATCGACATGTTTGGGAACTAATACACAAGAGATTACCTAGTCAATTGGGCCTATCAAATTTAATCTTTATTGTAGTACAATCATTGATAGTCTTCTAAGTAGGTATATTAAAATGCCTCTGTTTTGGTGATTCTAACTTGGATATAGAATTATTCTATGAGCATAGGTTTTTTTGTGTGTATCAGGGGGTTTTTGTTACTCCACATAAAACCAAATTGGATATCATGACATTTCTTGTTCAAGATTCAGATTCTGCAAAGCTACGCTCAACTAAAATGTGATGAGATATTTTCAAATTCATGTTGTCTCATTTGCAAATTGAATTACCCTTACACATGAGGAATGATGCAATAGAATGAGGGAAAATACTTAAGGTTAAATTCCATTTGATTGACCTGTATTTATCATGCTATTGCATATACACTTTGCATATTCTTCTAGCATGAGAATATTTGTATGCATTAGAGATCATATAAGGTAGAGTGTATGAGATCGAGAATTTGAAATTGGAATAGATTGCATATATTTTTTTACCTTCATGAATCCATTTGAATTAACATCATTCTTGGGAACAATGAGACCATTCACTCTATAAGAGAAGTGAAAATTCATGGATGGAAATCTTCAGTGCAAGGGAAAAATGGAGAACTTTTTTTCATCATGTTGCAAGTCATGAATTCAAGCCATGTGTCATGCAATTTTGAATTCATTAAGGAAACTACTTGCATTCCCTTTTACAAAGATGATTGTTATAACCCTAAATTGCACCATACATTGTTACCGTACAGCCATCTACTTACTATTATTTTTGCCAAAGCCATCAATCGAATAACTCTTCTAAAAACATATTTTGAAGATGTGCGTGTCTCAAGGCCACTATTGCCTCACAGACACACGCTTGCTGCACCTCTAAAACTCATGTACCTACACTAGATGCAATCTATTGCACTGGCAGATAATACTCACAAAAATTGCAAAAATAAAAGGTTGCAAGGATACAAAGCTTTAAGTAGTTTCCAACCACCGATCACCCATAGTCGGTCACCCAACCAAATAACTATCTTTTTGGCATATAAAAGAAGGTGTTGGGGTCCCATTCCTAAAAAAAACTTGAGAGAAAAGAAACTCTTCCCAATTCATTATTCCCTGACCCACCATTTGCCACCACACATTGTAAGTTTCAATAATTCCTTATTCTAGCCCTTTTCCTCCATTGCAAACCATTACCATTTCCCTGTATAATCTGAAGACTCAAAAAGACACGCAGCGCTTGGAGCTTGGTGAAGAGGAGCCCGTGACCAATTTTGAGGAGAAGTTCTGGTCTCATATTGTGCGACTCAGCGTAATATCCCTTGTTCGAACCCAAATGCAAGTGTAATTCAAGCATATTTAAGCTAGTGAGTTGTTTAGACATCACTTTTGTAATACACTCATGGTGCGATGACATACCGCTAGCAAAGGATGTAGTGTAATATTTAGTGGATACCTCGTGCAGTAACTAAAGTGCGTGAAACCTTGAGGACAACGAATACCACACACAGTAACTAAAGTGCACGCAATATTAAGGTCAGCTAACCTTTATGTATATGATATGCATTATAGGCCTAAGGAGTCATTATGTTTAATGTTGTGTTTAGAATTAGCCGTGAGCTACTAGATGTTAAAGGCCGGCCACACTATTTTGTATATGTCCATGATTAATATAAAATACACGCAACGCAGATCAATTGACCACGATAAAAGAGAAGGGGACTAGATTCCACCGCTTAGAGAAAGGGAGGGCCAAAAGCCAAGGAAAGGCTATGAGAGAGCTAAGCCAAAAAGGAATATTAAATTAATATTTTTAGAACATAAAGTATGGGTAATTATTTATCCTAGCCCCAAAGAAGGGGACAAGTGTATCGTGAGCAGCTTCCAACATGACAAGTGTCAATTTGAGACATGCATACTTATTGCCGGTGACTTAGTGCCTTTGGGGGGGTCTTACCATTTTTCATTGGACCATAGAACCATTATTGGGGGATCTTACCATCGTATTGGGGGAGCTATCCTCGCATCTTCCTATCACCGTATTGAACCTCGCTTTTGTACATTTTCCGTTGGTGTACCCGTCACCTTGGGGAGCTGGATTGAAGAGGCTGCTGTCGCCCGTGAGAAATTCTTGGAGTGAGAGAATTGTTGGGGATTGATTTCCTAAAGGTGCTAAACTACAACTATAGTTCTCTAAGACTTCCAAAATCGACTGTTGTTGAAACCCTAGAAGGGAAGTGGAGCAAACCCAAGATCATGAGCAAAGAAGGGCACACTTCCCTGGGTGGGACAGACATGTGGAGAATGAGAGGCTCTAGGTTATTGGTTGAGTGAGCACCTAATATGGAGTCTTTCCCTGATCATGAACCCTTAGTCTAGTTAGGAACCCCTTACCCAGGTGCAGTTTAGCCCTAGCTCAGGGATGACCCAATGTTGAGAGGATGAACAGCAGTTTAAGGTCGGAGGTTCCCTGTGGATTATTCCATGCAATTGGCATATTCTCCTTACCAAGATAAGTATCGGTTGTGTGATGAATTTTCATGTTGCATTGTCATTTATGTCTTAATTTATGGGTTTTTATGGCATGTGTGATCATATATGTCTATATGTTTAAGGGTATACACCTATGTACATTAACGTGATGTATGTGATCATCACATCGACAAAATTTAAAATCAGCATATCAATAAAATGTAATTGTTTGTTTATGATTTATATGTGAAGATTCCCCAGAGAATTTTATGCATATGTTTAATTGCATGCAACTCAGTATGTATGTATGTCTCGCGTGTATACATATTTAAAAAGAAAAATTATGTGATATACCTCAATTGGATACTGGGTTGTTACCATGTTGTCAAAATCCAGGTTAAGCATCCGCAGGACGCTCCCGGGCCGTTGGTGGCGGGGAGGTATGTTACAAGATGGTATCGTGAGCCGCCGCCGATAGTATTCTGAATGGGACAAACAAGTTGAATGGAGACAATATTATAGTATGGTATAGATTACAATATGGTATACAATATATTATGTTTATGGAAATTGAACCAACGCTGAAGAATAATATGTGATGCATACAATCAGCATTGCATGCAAAGGCATACACATAGTATGGGCGTATGTGCTGCACAAGGCACGTTGAAGTTTGATTATAACACACAGTATGAGTATGAATTGTATCACTACAGTGTAGGCAAGGGTGCGCGCAGGTGATTGTGCGTGGTAGTGACAGAGTATTCGATGGGGCATACAGAGTATTGCACGTAGTAAGGCATATTGAACTTTAGCACGATGCAATGCATAGAGTGAAATGCATGTGGAATATCCGAGTGTGATACGTAACAATGCACGTTGGATATTCGTATGCTAACGCAGGCGGCACGCAAGTTATTGACGCATTTAAGAGGAAATATATAGTGACAAAAGTGTACATGAAATTACCTTATAAATTTGCTTTTCACAATAAATAAAGGTACACAAGTTGAATTTTATGCACACAAAAATCGTCTGAAAGGCTAATTAAGACGATGAACCTGAATTTAATAGAAAATTTACATAGTATTCAAAGAAAGAGGAATAAACAACTGCATTGAAGTATTATTTAAAAATAAGCCGCTTATGAGATGAATTCCCCGAGTTTTATTCAGATATTTGAAAGTGAAATATAAGTTACAAGTAGACACATAATATTAAAGGAAACAAGATCCATATCACCATCAATTAGAATCTTGTCATAAGCAGTACAAACTGCTAACATCGCTACATATATTCATTTAAAATCCGGAATTACAAAAGGGGATGATTCAAAATAGCAATTCCCCTATTTAAAGAGACCATACAAAAACAGGTCTACCATCTCTGGAGTTCCTTACCTCTGCTACCATCTGTCGAAAAATCGCTGAAATATACTCAATTGTATTTGAGGGTCATTTCGGCTTAGCTAGCTCCTCCTTAAAAGAATCTAACCAAACCGATTGATTCTCTCCAACACTTTCAGCCTTTTCAACTATGGTTTCTTTCTTTTTTCACTTGCTCTGTTTCTTCTTAAGAGCTCGTTTGTTGATGACTAGATCTCTCATGATTGTATTTAGCTTGATTTCCAATCTAGAATTAGTAACATGTATTGTGTGAAATTTAGTCGCCATTATTTGTGTGACTACCTTTTCCTTCATACTCACAGGAAAATTTAGCATGTTGCCCAAATAACCAAACTCATTGACGAACCGGTCCATAATTCCTCGGCCAGGGCACTGAAATACTTTTGTAGAGATGAGAAGATTGAACTAGTTTGGATATTGCTCGCAGATGGATAAGATGATGCTTCCATACCCGAGAGTTGGTTATTATAAAGCCTCAACCATGAATCATTGGCATACTTGCACACAAGTACGATGGGCACCATGCTCAGCTAATCCATTTCAAAAGATAATCATTTTGATTTCTGATGGCGGCGTTCACCTAAATCAAATGACTATTATGTATGAGTGAATGAGACAAAGTGATCTGAATAGCCGTCCCCATCCCACAAATGGTGGATTTGACATATTGAAGCACGTGACATCTAAAATTCTTCAAAAGTGGTTTCGGAAAACCTCATTTTCGCTTTAAGGGTCTCTCAAGGCAATGATGTAGTTCTTACAAGTTCTCAAAACTTGGGTCTTGTCTAAGAATCATCATGGTGGCAACACCAAGAAATCAGAGAAGATAATTATGATATATTTATTGAGTCAAAATAGTTCATACTTCTCATGGATTGTTGATTTAGTTAACCTAATAAGTTTTAATGGTTGCACATTTAGCAGAATTAACAACAACTAGATCAGATCGAACCAATGTGGAGTCCATAGGAATGGAAGAGACACGAGAAATTACGTCAACAAGATGAGATCATAAGGATGAATGTCCATTTGGACATTGAAGGAACAAACTCCAAATGACATGGAGAGAAAGGATGGAAACCTAAATATGGTAGAGACCACTAAAATTTGCAAAAGGATTTCAAATCCATAAAGTTGATAATGAAAAGGCTTATGAGTAAAGAGTAAGGTGATGACTTCAACATGAAGTTATTGCAAAGTCCGGAATAGAATAGAAAAAGAAATTGGAAAGAAAGTGACTGAAGCAAATCTGGAAGTCACAATCCTTTGGATGAGAAAAGAAATTAGGAAATGTTAGCAAACACCACCATCACTCCTCAAGAATTCCAATAAAGTGTAGAACACAAGTCCATCCCCGCCGTGACAGCCAGAGGGGTCTCGAGGATGAATCACAGGAGAAATGAACAAATTCAAACCTCCTACATTTGATGGTGAGCACAGAAGGATGAAGATGCGTAAACATGGTTGTTGGGCATGAGAAAGTATTTTCAATTACACAATTATTCTTTCCATGCAAAGGTAGAATTTCCATCTATCAACTCAAAGGAAAGGCATCCATGTGATGGGATTAGCTGTGCAAGTACAAATACATTAAAGAGAAGAGTTACTTGAGGAATTTAAGAGGTATTTTGAGAAGAAATACTTTGACTAAGAGATACAGACAAGAAAATGAAAGAGCTCCTTTTGAATCAAACTCGTAAGGATGACCATAGATAAATATGAAACAAGATTCCTAGAACTGCTGGAAGTATGTCTCCTTCATCAAGGATGAGACAATTAAAATCTAAAGGTATTTGAGTGGATTGTCACAAGCTCATCAATGACAAAATACAAGATGATGATTGTTAGGCTTAAAATATTGTTGTTTAATTCCGTCAGAGTAATTGCCCACCCATTTAATTTGTCAATCTGAGGTTCATATGATTATGAAGCACATGCACTATATATGTAGGAGTAGGCATCTAACTCTAATCTAGGAAATTCAATCAAATCCTAGCTCTTTTCATTTCACTTAATAAGACTTAGCTTTTGTAGGCATGAAAACACTAGCTCCCATTCGTGAGGCCTTCTACCAAGGAATTAAACGACAACATTTTCAGCCTAACATTTTGGCTACTGCTGTGGAAGCATAATGGATTGAGGTATTAGTTGTTTTCTTTTTTTTTCATTTCAATTCATGCAACTATGAATAGACATGATCCTAACTCGAGGTGACATACTTGTAAGGACATGTAGGGTAGTTTAAATTTCAATTTCTGTAAGATTAGTTTAAATTTTTGCAAGTGTGATTTTCGGCTTTTATTTTTTGATTTGGGTGCAGTAAGAAACCCTTTTCACAATATGATTTAAATTTTGTGAAGTTGTTATTCTCCACTTGAAATGGAAACGACATCAGGGAGTACTCGATTCTTATAATATTGAGTTGGTGAAAATACTATTGAGTGAGGGCCTAGATAAGGTTTCAAATGATAGCCATGATATTGTTTTACATTATGATTTTGTACAGGATTACGAGGTTTATTTGAAGCATCTAGAAGATCATCCATAAGAGGTTTCATATTTCTGCATTTCGACAGATGTACTAATCGATGTTGTTGATCCTTATTGCTACAGTTGCTATACACAAATGCATTAGCGGAATTGGTTGTATGATACATGGGGGTGCGAAAGTATCCAAGAATAATCATGACTCAATATCTTCAATATATTGCAATTAGGAATGAAAGGAGAAGGAAAATTATTGATATGGTTTGACAACTCTTGGAAATTACTCCAACCGTCAACAGTGGCAAGGGACGTCCATTTGTTATGGAGACATTTAAAGCTAACGATGAAGAAAAAACTGGAAGGGAAATTCTCAACCTGTTCCAATATTTGTTGGGAATGCAATTGCCTTTATTCTGATCCTGTTTGGATCAAAGGGTTTAGAGTTTGTTCGATATTCATTGGACTAAAAATAAAGGTCGTGACAGAGATTATGGCACTTCAAGTTGTAGAGCTTGTTCCGAATGACATGAGACCCCACCTTTTTAACAAATTATTAATAAAAACTAATGCACATACATTACATCTGTTGGAAGATTAATCATTCCACCACCAAAAAGACGACTTATCTCAAAGGACAATGAACCATCAATGTTCAGAAAAGCCAAAATATGATTTAGGCATATCAAAGGCAAGTTAACATACATATATATATATATATATATATATATATATATATATATATATAATTTTGATTTTGAAGTAGGATAAGATGAAATTGATAATGAAATTTTAAGAGTACAATGTGATCTATACCATGTTCATGTTTGAATCAGCCTGTAAACTCATGTTAATGTTCACATTTATTACAGAGTAATTATTTTGCTGTAGCATGCATACTTTGTTTTCCTCAGACGCTTGAAAATTTTACTTAAATCCATTACTGCCAGGCAATATTTTATTGTAGCATGCTATTTAGATTTAGTACAAAATTAATGAGTTGATTTACTATTGTAGGGAATGATTCATTGAAGCTATTTTGTTGTTGGAAACTAAGTTTTTAGTTTTCTATTGTAACTCTGTTTGTTGTAATAGCCTTTTATTCTTTGTTGAAACACTTACTTAAACAACTGTTGAAAAAAATTGTTGTAGAACAGAGTATCGATCTTTGTTTATGATGCATGAGTGTATTGAGGGGTCTGAGATCCCTTTAACTCAAATATCAAACCAAACCCTCTTAAGAGGCCTAATTAGACTCATAAGTGTTTGATGAGTGGTAAAGTTCTCCATATTCGTGACCTGGCTGGACTTATCGATGGAATTTAATCGTGATTGACAGATATGTATTTTATGTTAAGCCTTCCTCATGCTATACGCTTACAGTTCTCTTTTTGGTTATTTTCTAATGTTTTTAACAAAATAAAGATAGATATTTAAACTAGATGACATAGGGAAGCTAACTATGTGTTGGGGGAAGTTGGGTTACATGATAACCTTTATACCTTAGCATGCAGACGAAGAGGATCTAAACTACTTAAAATTAGAATTAATACCATTTTAATCAATATACATTCAACATTGTTTGAGATAACAGTTACAGAAAGAAAATATATATACATGACAAGAAGTTAGTGCAAGAAAAATTAATTTTCAATGTTCTATTATCAATCACTGCTTAACACAATCGATTTCTATTCATCAACTAGAATAAAAGAATTGTTATAGCATTATAAGATAACTTTAAATAACAAACATAACAACTCTTACTCAATATAGAAACAAATATTGAATCTAAAGACAAAGATAGTCCCCCCTCGGTCCAATAACATTCACACCTTAGATGATAGAAGTGTCTCTGGTTCTAAACAAAAATTCTTAATTAAAATAACTTGCACAGAAATAGTTCTCTTACAAAATTTCAGAGAACGTCTTTATCTCCAAAACCATCGACCCTCGGTCCAAGGTCGACTCCCTTATTTATAAAAAATAACTAAACTAAAAATAGCTACTAAAGTGGTGTTAAATTAAGAAAACGCCACGTGGTGGATTTTTATCTATGTGTTCTATTTTTCTTCTTTTTTGATCATCTAGTGGTTTTACTGAAGTGGATTGTTCTTCTTGTACTCTGACCACTTGAAGAAGAGATATTCGCATGTATTTGCATATGGGAACCTATGTTGATCCATTGGAGTGGAAAGGACCTCATTTATCTCTATTGCTCATTCCTTGTATTGGATTAGCTTGACACTTAAGCATTGTAAGACTTCAAGAGCTTTAATCGAGGGTTCCGTGAACATCTTTACTTGACCCAAGATCATGCTTGAAATCTGTGAAATCCCCGCTTCCCATGCCAAGTCTTTCTCTTCATCTTGTTTAACTATGTCATGCAAATCGGTGAAATCCTCCAGTGGAGCAAACTCTGGTAGGATAGTGTTCTTCATTTCCCGGTTGATTTTCTCCCAACTTTTCTCACACTCTCCCCATCTTTCCTGCATTTCCGGCTGAGGTTCCTGGACCACGGTTAACCAGTGTTCAACTTCCTTCCTTATTCGGACGATGTTGTTATCCATCAACACTCGAATGTCATGTTCTTATGTATCTCGTCCCTTATGCACTTCATTGATGTAGTCTATCTATTATAAGTCTTCATGTGACTTTTCATACCATCATTGTATGTCTTTACAGGTTTCTAGCCCCATAAGGGTATCTTCTTGGAAATTAACTATGCGAGCGGTGAAGAGATCTTTTTCACTTGTGAATTGTGCATACATTTCCCGGAACTCACACTTCAAGAGTACCACCGCTTGTGTTGAATTTTGGTAGTACCCTACTTGATGTCCCAGATGATATAGTTCTTTGTTCATGGCGGCCACCCCCTTTCATCCCTTTTTTCCCTGTCTAAAGCAGCATCGGTTATGGCCATCCCTACTCCGATTAGCTCAGTCATCTTAGGACTTTCTGTGTCAAACAATGTTTCCTCTGTGGTTATGAAAAGTGTGTTATCAAGCGTGAGATTCATTTTCTTGATTGTTCTTCTCATCACAACTTTCCTTTTCCTGTCATAATAAATTTCCTGTATATCGGCGACTTCATCTACTGGTTTAGGAATATGTTTATCTCCACAGGACAGAGTACTACATAGGCTTCCTTCCGTATAGAGATGTTCCATGGCCGATTATTTTAATTCCTTAGTAGGGGAAGTTTTTGTATGATTTTATGATTTGGCATCCTGTGACCCTTGTCGGCTGATGGAGTCTTGGTCCTAGATGGGAAAGTAGGTGAAGGATAGACATTAGTTGGGAGTTCGATCGTTGAGATGTCGATTTCTGGCTCCCCTATTCCTTCTTCTTGTTCACCTACATCCAACAATTCTTAGTGTTGTAACCCTGAGGTTGTGTTCCTAGTTGATTGGGAAAATCAGTTTCAAGAGTGCTCCTAGCCTCATGGTCGCCCACCTGGGTGTGTGGGATAAAAACATCGGAAGTTGGAACAAATGTTTCCCCTGGCCCCTCCTCTTATGTGATTGGTATCGGGGTTATGCGTGAAGCTTCTAATCCTTCCTCATTGTCATATATGGTGATTAAATCTATGAGGAAAATAGGCATCCCCATCCTGCTTGATGCTCTTGCTAACATTCGCTGAGCTGTAATAGTCACCGATGATCCATCCTGTGGTGACATAGGGCCAGGGTTTTCTTGATCAATGGTCTCCTTTGGTGGAATTGTATTTGAATTAGTTGGTTTTTCCTCCTCGCTTGCACCTACCGAGGCTATTCTCAAAGGTCCTATCAAAGGATTGAGTAGGGGCTCTCCCCCAAATATTGCAATAGCTCTTTCAGCTTCTTCTAGTAACAATATCCCCCTTCTTTGTGCCTCGACCACTTCTGCTACTCGATTTTCATCTCTTACCCTAATGGCTTCTTGAGCAGTGTGCACTATAGTCTCAACTTGTTCATCCATGGTCATTGCTTTAAATTTGGTCATGTTTGGGTTAGCCTTTCTATGGAGAACTTCCTCCCAGTCTTGAGCGCCATCAATAAAGATTTCATCTTCAAAACTATCATGATGATACAGCCAATAGGAGGATATATGCGACGTGTGTTGGGTAACTAAACCCTTTGGATAATTCTTGTGAAATCATCCTTTGGGGAACCAGTACTCAAGATGATTTAACCCTACTTGTTTCTCTTGCGTAGTGTCTTTGAACATATATAATCGTATATGAAACCATAGGGAATGAAAGCTCTCTTCTTATCCTTTACCAGGGAAACACTATAACCTTGTAAAATGGTCTGGTAAAAAATCTCTCCCAATATGAGACGATATGGGACATGAACGATGAGTAGGTGGGGTGCACCATCAACTCCGAACACTCTGATATAGGTCTCTGTCTCCTCGAAGTACCAGTGGCCAACTTTAGCTATCATCTTTTTTGCTGCCACCAAAATCCTAGGGAATTCCTTTCTAAAGATAATGAAGTATATCCGGGATATGAACCCATCACATATCATGGCATACGATATTTTGTACCTATTCTCCCATAAGATACCGAAATAAACATGTACAAGAAATTCTACAATATGTCAGCTTAAATTCATATCTGCGAAAGCGTTTCTTGCGCAGATTACGTCCAACAGCTAGGATTCCATGTAAAATATTGGAAATTCTCCTTCCTTCGATGTCTGGGCCTGTCGAAGATTAATACTCAGTTGTTTGGAAATAATGGCTCCCCAATTGAAACTACTCCCGGAAATTTCCACGATATATACCAAGGGCATCCAAGCTTCTGAAAATTTTGAGCAATCATTTTCTCCATATAATTGGCAAATCAAAGCCATTAAATACATGTAGGGATCTCCAAGATTTACCATGTTGTACCAGCCATTGTTTCTGTTTGTGAATTTTCTTTCTTCTTTCCTCTGTGTCCCTGAGTTTATAATACTTGTGTACCTCAACTGGAAGGAAAATACCAACACATTCTCCCGCTGCATTGTTGACCATGCATTTCAATGTGTCTGTGTGGTCAATTATCCATCCTAATATTTCGATGCAGAGCAGAACTGGGGTTCGACAAGCCACCCTGTGCAGATATGATCTCTTGATGTTCGGGAACACTTCATCATCCAATATTCTAACGTCCAGGTTGTTGTGAGGTGTGAACTTCGGGTAATCCTCCTGGTTGATTTTTCTATACAGGTCTCCCCAATGCGAGAGCACCACTTTAGATCCATTGCTTGCCTCTATGTCGTCGAATGTTGGAGGTTTGGTAAACTAATTTTTGGTAGATGTGTGGATAATTGATTTTGTCTTTGAGACAAAATCAAACTCTCTTGTAGCTCCTAGTGTGGACCCTTCACCGACCTATGGTTCCTTCATCTTGGGCGTTCTTGGAGAGCGCCTAGTCACTGGATTTCTTGGAGGCATTTTCCTGAAAAAAAAGAAAAAAAATGTTATAGTGAGCCACCAGCCAACCTCGACAAGTGTCATTGACGCAATCGCAAGTGCATAAATGATAAATACAATGTTTACCTCTTACTTGCAAGAAATTAACCTGGTCTTACTGGTAATCAAAGTTAGAGAGCGGGTTGTAACCTCCTGGACACTTTCTCTCGCTCCTTCATCTACTTCAGGTACTAAGCGATTTACAAACATAATACCATGTTTGGGTATGACCATGTAAATTTAAACAGAAAGTATACTTACCTTGTCGAATCAAGTCTTAAATTAGGGAGTGTAAATGTGATCTGCGCAATCTATCACAGAATTCGCACCTTTCTTAGGATTAAATGCAACACAGGAGCAGGTTACTTCGTAATTCATCTGCGAATTCAAATTTTGATTGGCAGTCAGTGCGTGGGGTCGTGGTATAGGTTACACGAGAATTTAACTTATCCATCAAATCACAAATCCTATCTTACCTCATCTAGGGGTGTCTCATTAAATTACCAATCCTTTTCGTGTTCACAAGAAACTAGTATGATCAACGTCGGGAAAATAACAAGGTCTTTTTAATAGAACAACAACATGGATTGTCGGTGTAGAATGACAAAGGTTCGTTGATACCTTTAGGAAAAAGTTCTGACACCAACCAAAATTGTCGTACAATGCTGAAGTGGAAACGTTCACATGGAAGTACAAATATGACACAAGGAACCTCAAAAGACGATGCGGGGAAAATACTGAGTCATGCGGACTATTTACACGGAAAAGACACGTGGCTGTTGATTTTGACTCTACGTGAGAAACATTTTTTCGGCATTGGTGATTTTCTTTAGACATACATCCTTGGCTACAACATCCTATCCTTCTGATGCTGACGATGTATCTACAATCAACGATCGGTGATTTGTGACAGTTAATGCTTCACATTTCTGTCCCTCGAAGTTAGTCGATGCCGAAAATGTATTGGCGATCGACGATTTGTTATGGTTTTATGTATTTTTTATTTATATCTTGGATCTCTTCGATGTCGAAAATGTATCGGTGATATTAAAGAAATGTACTATAGACCATATTTTCTCAATTAACGACCATTGAAAAAGTTTAAACCATGTACATTTTAGGCCCTTCATGCCATGTTACTAAAAAAATTTTTTTGTTAATAACTTCAAACCAAACAAGGATAACTGATAATAAGACTCAATAACAACATATAAATCCATCCATGTCACAACACTGAATCTGATTAAAAAATGATAAGTGGTACCGAAAAAGAAAGAAATTTTGCAAAGTCTTTTAGGGTATGTTGACTGCTCAACAAATGGCGATTCTTTGGGAGAAAACATAATCTCTCCTCCTTCCCTCATTCTTATCCTGTGCAAATTGGTTGAGAAACCATCTGGATTTATTCTGTTCCTTTTCAACATAACCTTTTCTATCAATGTGTACACAAGTTCTCGGGTTTGCAAATCTGGATCTACCTGTGGGGTTTAGCTTTTCCACCTGATTTCCTTTTAACCTCAATCCATGCCATTTATAGACAAGATCCAGGTAGGGAGTCCATTGGCGTGAGGCCATTTAGCTATCATTCCTTTCTTACGGTGTTGCTCCGCTGCCAGCGAGCGTCCATAGCCCCGATAGAGTCACCCTGACATCACAAACCTTGCTCCAATGCTAGCAAACGTCCATAGGCATGGTAGAGTTATATGCATAACCTCTCAGACTTTACAATCTTTTTACGAATCATCTTTTTCTGGAATAAATATTGAGAGTGAGTCAGAGAGGAGGATATCTGGTTTTTTTTTTTTGACAAGGTGGAACTTTTCGTAGCTTTGTCCATAGGTACATGTAATTCGTTCCATCTAGCCATATTTCTATTTTGCGTTATCAGGCCACTAGGAAGATATTTCATCGCTTCCCCAGGTAATATGCTTACAAAGAAAAATATGATTTTGAAAAATTGTACTTGCCCAACGCCTCTTATTTTGCATGTAAGTGTAGGTCAGGAACAAAGTCTGCTTCATTGTATTTATTAAAGTCAACCACTTCTTTACGGAACACAACTTAATTAAAAGAAAATAATAAGAAAAAGAAAGAAATAAAAGGGAGTTCGAAGTCGGTCTTCCCTAAACCCACACACTCATCCTGATCAAAATGTATGCTAAAAAGAAATATAAACTCAAAAAAAACATCAAAAGACACTTTTTTCTTAGGAGAAGTATTGTTTTAAGGCATAGCCATTCACTGGGAGGGTGTTGGATTCCCCCCTCAGATTTTGCAACTGGTATGTGCCTGCCCCGATCTTCTCGGCCACCTGAAAAGGTTCGAGAACTTTGAGTGTTTTCCTTTGGACTCATTTTCTTTATCCCACTTCAATACTAGTTCTCCTACCTCAAATTTTTTTTCTTTGGCATTATGTTTGTCGAACCATATTTTAACTACCTACTGATGAGCGGTGAACTTAACTTTAGCCTTTTCTCTTTCTTCATCCAGCATGAGAAGGGTATCAATCCTTTTCTGTAGATCGGATGAGGGTTGACCTATTGATGCATGGGCAAGTTGTAAAGATGCAAGATAAAATCCATTGGGGAGAATGGCTTCTTCTCCATATACTAGAAAGTACAGAGGGATTCCTATGGCTTCTTTAGGTGTTACTCTATCGGCCCATAAGGCATTATGAAGTAAATTATGTCAATTCCTCTAATTTTGAACCACTATTTTTTTTTAAATTCTCACCAGGTTTTTATTCGTTGACTCTGCTACTCCATTCCCTTGCGGATAGTAGTTAGTAGAGTATCTTCTTATATCCCCTTATCAAGGGATAATTCTACCAAGCGCATGGAATAAAAGTAGGGAGAATTGTAAAAAACAAGGACAAAGGGCATCCCAAACCTTGTAATTAGTTGTTAAGACCTAAATAGTGTCTCATTAGCCATTAATTGGGGCATATTATATTAGTAATGTTATCTTATTTATGTCGCCTTTAGTCCATTAGTTGTAATTATACCTCCTAGTCTCCTATATATACCAAGGAGACATTTTCATTTTGAATCATCTGGTAATTATACATTTATGTGGGCATAAGGAGGTTGCCCCCTAGAAGAGGCTTATTATCTTAATTTGTCTCTTTTTCAAGGCATTGAGTACTTATTCTGAGTTTTTTCTATGCTATATTGATATTTGGTTCTTAACATATGGTATCAGAGCTCAAGGTCTTTGGGTTTCACTGCTACATCTGAGACACATTGGAATTTTTGCTATAATTTTTTTCTACAACGTTTCTGAAGGAACTTCTTAGAGGGTATTTAGTAGATGAATAAAGGTACGTTGGGTTAAAATTTCAGCTCCTGAGGCCTTATACTTTCGTAGATACAACCTGTGCAATATAGGGTTCTGGAATCTTCCTGAACTCAGTCATTGTGTAATTTTCGCTATAAAATGTTTTATGTAACATTTTAGACCCAGAACTTCGGAGGATATTCACATAAATTAGTAAGGTATCTGTGGTAAAAATTTCATATTCGGGGTCATCTTACATTTGTAGATACACTATGTGGAAGATAGGGTATCTAACTAGTCCTATTGACTAGTCTCAAGATGGTGTTCCAGGTAAAACAATCATAAATTCTTCCTAGAGTATCCAAATTGAGTGAGACAGGTTTCATTGGATAGTGGATAGTCTGTAGTATTTCTGGTACAATTTTCAGAATTTTATATCAATTATTTTGTGTGGGGCACTCTATACAATTGTGATCTCCTAAAAAAGGCCAAAAATCAACAAGTTGTGGGGAAGCTATCGTAAATTCCACTTGGCACATCCAATTTTGATCAGACCTATGGCATTGCAGAGAAGAAATATCAAAGAACTACAAAAAATAAAGTTTCATACCCATAAGGGACGAAACTTTGGAAATACAGTAGAAGAAATATTGTCTAGCAGAACCACCTCAAAATCAAGGTTCAAAAGTGATACTTGGCCAACATTCCACCCAAAAAGGGAAATTCTACACCAAATAAGCCTCCACACAATCCTACTTGGACTCTTGATGAAGGTAAGAAATGTGTAAGGAAACAAATGATTTACAAAAGAAGATAGTAACAAAAGATGAACTACAAGAGATGGAAGCTAAGTTGGAGGCAAAGATGGATGGTTTCATGGAAGGGTTGAAAAATTTCGTAATAGAGAGGACACCTGAAAGTGAAAATGTATCCCATGAAATTCATGATGAGGACACAAGGAAGCTGAATCAAGAATGGAGAAACTCTAACTTTGGGTTGAAGACCAACCATGTTACTAAGATCGATATGAGGAAGTTTGATGACAAGGAACCTATCACATGGATACTTCAGATGGAGCAATTCTTTGATCTACATAATGTGCCACATACACAAAAGGTATGAATTGCTTCTTTATATTTAGAACCCAATCAATTTGTATGGTACAGATGGTTGTGTTCTCACAAATCACTCGTC
>SNQJ01S0017882.1:25057-37629 GCA_010110895.2 Picea sitchensis | reverse complement strand
TGAGAGAGATAATCAGAACTGATTCAAGTGGTTTGTGCATGGAAGATCTTTTCGCTGACAATCTACTTTGCCAATAGTGCTCAAGTGGTTGTGGACACAGAAATAAAGCTCTCCCTTCTACTCCACTATAAGGAGTTGGTCGCTATACATGGAATTTATGAATAATCATGCAACCAAATCCACAACACCCTTTGACAAATCCACAACTCCCTTTGGCTACCTACCATAAATAACCTGAAACAAACTCTTTCCCAAAGACTGATTGATTGAATCGTTTTAAGAGAATTCAACTTGGGCCAAAACCAAACCCCACTAGGCCAATTTTTTTCCACTCAAGACTCTCGTTAACCACATCGGTCTATCTTCCTATTTGTGGATGATATGCTTAACTATACATCAACTTGGAAGCCATATTATTCCAAAGTATCCTCCAAAAACGTCCTACTTGAACCTTGTATCTCTATTGGAAGTGACACTAATTGGAAGTCCATGTAACCTCACAATCTCTCAAAAAATAAGGCAGCCACTTTAATAACATCATTTGTTTTCCTACATGGTATGAAATGTGCCATGTTTAAAAACCTATCCACCACAACCTACACTGAATCATGTCCTCTCTATGTTCTGGAGAGTCCCAAAATGAAGTCCATACTTACATATTCCCATGGTCTCTCAGGTATTGGCACTAGTGTATATAACCCTATGTTTTGACTCCTTCCTTTCACTAACACTCAATAAACTTGCTAACATCATTGTTGATGCTAGGCCAAAAGTATATTTCCTTCACCAAAGTTGTGGTATTATCAACACCAAAATGTCCACCCAAACATATGCTATATAACTCTCTAACAAGATTTAGCTGCAATGAGCTCCGTGGAATTCACAATTTCTACTTCTTAAACAAGAATCTCGCTTGGATATGGAATTCCAAATATGGTGTTCTATAGACACTCCAAGGTTCCTTGCATGTTTAGCTCACATATATATTATATGTGAGCTAAATGTTTAATTAACCTAAATAGAAATTTTATTTGAATTCATAATTTCCCAATAAAAATAAATAAATTTCAGATAAAAAATGTTATAAACCATAATTGCACATTGACTATAAACAACAGTTCCAAATTATTATAGTAAAAGTCTATTATAACATTTATAATAATTTAGTAAACATTGCACCACAAGATTGGTGTCAATTTCACCATGTAATAATCTTCTACTTTTGTATTATATTTCAACAAAGAATAACAAAATAAAAATCTGTTTTAACATTTATCAACAAAATTTGCATCCTCTACATACAATCCAAGCTAACAACTTTGATTGACAAAATATTTAGCAACATTATCCTCCAACTTAACGCATATGCAACCTTATTTGATTTTCCATACGTATGCTTCAAAACAAATGAATAACTTTGCAAAAAATCTACCCATTTGGAACGATTTTGATTTAGCTTACCTTTAAACTAAATAGCGTTAAACTCTTGATCATAAGCAAAGTATTTCTTCTTAGCATCATTCAATTTCTCACTGAAAAATGCCATCGATCACTCAAAACTACTCCACATAAAAGGTACACTTAGGTGTTGGCCAATCCAAAATGACCTTTACCTTTTTGTGATCCATCCTCAAGCCTTAATCAGAGACCACAAAACGCCAAGTATACTAACAACTTAAAAAATGTTCACTTCTTCAAATTTATCAGTGGTTTCTCTTCCTTCAACCTTTGCAATACCTTTCTCACATGCTCCAGGTGTTCTTCCTTGGTTCTACTAAATATCAAAATATCATCCAGATATACAACCAACGGATTCCTCTATTCCGATGTTGTAAGACCACGCTAGTGTTCTGGGTGGATTCCTCTATTCTGATGTTGTGCTTACAGATTACACCAAGATTGTGCTTACAGATTACCCATTCCTTCCTCTCACCATGGAATCTCTACGCGGAACCAACCATAAGCCCATCTTGCACTTATCAAGGAACTTGTCAATGGCACATAATTAGTTCACAAAGGCCATGAGTATAGCAAGATCCACAACATACAAAATCTACTGGAAGAATTCCATTTGCAATGGCCAAGAATCTACATGAAAAACAACAAACCCATGTTAGAACTTATTTGACCTGCACTATTTCTAAAGATACAACATTTCAAGAAACTAATAAGAGATGGGCCTTATTTTCCCTGCACTATTTCTAAAGATACAACATTTCAAGATACTCACGGGAGTGTTTTCAACAATGTGAATTGGACATATTTCTGCATTCATATGAAGTTGTGAGTTGCAACCACGGTTCCTACAATGATAGTTGAAACAAGAGCAACAATCACAATGAACTCATTCAGACGAAGTTGTGAGTTGCAGCCACAGTTCCTTAGTTTCCTGTCGCTTTGTTCAATCTTTGTTGAAAGATATATCTTCTCTATTAACAACGTTTCACTCTCATTGTTAACAATGTTTGTATGATATTTGTACACACGATTGAAAATATGGTGGGAAGTACATGAGATTTTTGGAAACTCGACTTACTGTTTTTAAAGGTTTCAAACTCATTGTTCAACTGTTTTAGGAAATGGTTTTTTGTCTTATATAAATTTGTAAGTAATCATTGTTTCATAAAAAATCTCCTTAAATTTGTTAACACCGCTTATGCTAAGGATCCATGGAGGAAAAAGGAGGCAAAGGCTTGGAAGCCGAAGAAGCAGAGACGACCTCTGGTTATTGGGATGGATGTCGGTCTTGAGGAGAGCTGTCATCTTTCTCTCTGTGCGGTTGTAGGTCGTTTTGTTTACAGGAAAAGAAGCACCATCACTTTTACAACATGGATGACATCCCACTGGAACTCTTTACTAGGTTATGTGCCAGTTTTCTGGACCGTTCCCCAAGGTTGGTTTGGTTTAGTTTTCAAGTCTCCGGAAGACGTTGACATCATTATGTCCCATTCTGGGACTTTGAAGGTGGTAGTTTAATGCTCAAAAGATGGTGTGTGGGTTTCGACCCTGCCACTGAGTATTTTAGTCTGTGGCATATCTGGGTTCTTCTCCCAGGGCTTCCTCTCAACCTTTGGAATAAGCAGGTGTTGATGGTTATTGGGAACATCCTTGGTCATTTCCTAAAAGTTGATGAACATAGCCTAAATGCCTGGGACAAAAGGATGGAAAGGGTACTCGTCAAGGTTGACATTCATGCTGGACTCATGGAATCCTTGGAATTGGAATGGCAAGGTCAAGTTTTTTTGCAACGGTTAGATTATCAGGGAATACCTTTCAGGTGCTCTCTCTGTCACCAAATGAGACATCTCATAACTGATTGCTCTTATTGGGCTGAAGTAGGGGGGATGGAAGATCATCCAGAAGTCCACTCTAGTGACTTGTATATGGATGAAGAGGTAGATGATGGGCTGGAAGCGGTTACTGGTGATGATGTGGTTTCGACTGGCTCACTCATTGGTAAGATTCACTCCTTCTGTCCTAACCTTTATCGTAAACTTTCGGCTTGGGAAAGAGACTTTGTGGAGAAATCTGTATTGTTGAAAACAATGTCTGAAGAGGACATTGTTGCTTCCCCTTTGGAGGCTTCTGGGGATAAAGATACCCCATCTACTTCAGAACCTGCCCCATCGATAGTTCCTCCTGTCCTAGAAGTACTGACCCCGGATGCTCCTTGTTCACAACTCTCCTAGGATTTATCAAACCCTTTATTGCCCGGTGGTTTGGCTTCTACAGACCTGTTGAACAACTCTTCCTTGTCTTCTATCCGGTGCGTCTCAGGTTCTCCCAAG
This sequence comes from Picea sitchensis, assembly GCA_010110895.2. NCBI lineage: Eukaryota > Viridiplantae > Streptophyta > Pinopsida > Pinales > Pinaceae > Picea > Picea sitchensis. Next base: position 33,841 of record SNQJ01S0017882.1, on the reverse strand, counting down.
CCACTCCCTACCTATCGGGGGATGGTGGCACAGACAAGGTTATCCACTGGTGGACCTTGTCAACCTCAGCCCGATGTTGGTAACTGTCCAGGGAATACTTTATCCTGGTCTAGGAGTCTGGGGTTAGAGGTCTCTCTGCTGAAGACTCGTAGTGCCCGCAAGAAGTTAGGGCAGTCTTCTACAATCAATGTTCTTTCTTTGGATTCTACCATTGACTCAGGGGCTCTTAGAGGCATGAAAGCCCTTGCTAGGGCTAAGTCATGATCCTCCTCTCCCTAAACATCAGAGGGGTAGGAGGCCCCCTAAAAGTTCCTTCTCTTCGTAGAACTCTGGACGCTACAAAGCCAGACATTATCTTTCTCCAAGAAACACTAGTGGAGGAGGAAAATGATAGAAAATTTCTATGTTCTCTTTGTCCTTCTTGGATGGTCAATGTTGTGAGCTTTGTAGGGAAGTCAGGTGGTCTATTGGCTACATGGAATCTGATCATATTTGATTTTCAACCTTTCCTTAGTGTAGGTGGTATCTTTTTGATAGGTATTCATAACCCAGACAAGAGTTGGATCTGCTTTATGAACTCTTATGGCCCATGCTCAGGGCGCATAATCTTTTGGGAAAAGGTGGAAGCCAAAGGACTATTATCTATGGAAGCACCCATTATTGCAGGGGATATGAACTTTACTACAAGCTCAGAAGAAGTCTTGGGTGTTGGGGCCCTAAGCGATCCACTTGCCGTATTTTTCAAGGATATGTTTGCAAATCATTACTTAGTGGATATACAACCTGCGGATTTAGTGACAACTTGGCGAAATGGCAGGAGTAGTGGGAAGGGAATACAAAAGCGGCTAGATAAAGTCTATGTCTCTGAATCTCTTCTCAAAGACAGGGTAAGGTATAGATAGTGGGTTGAACACCCATATATTTCGGACCATGCTCCAGTTTTATTCCAAATGGATTATGGTCAAAAGGATATAACATACCCATTTAAATTCAATCAGGGATGTTTGTGGGAAGAGTCTCTTGGGGTGTTAGTCAGATCAGTTTGGTGCAAACATCAGGTTTTGGGAGTGGAAGGAGCACAAAGCATATTGGTCCGAAAGCTAAAAAAGATAAAATCTCGAGTCAAAGAGTGGATTGCAGAAAAGAAAAATAAGGATAAAAGAATTATAGAAAATTTAGAATCAGAAATTACTTTGCTCATAAAACAAAGGAGGGATCCGTGTGTTAACTCAGATCTGGATACACGACTGAAACAATTAGAAGCAGACTGAAACCAATTGCTAATGGAAGAGTAGAAATGTTGGCGCCTAAAGAGTAGGGTGACATGGATACAATGGAGGGACAAAAACTCAAAGTTCTTTCATAACTTTGCTAGTTATCGGCGCAATAAAAAACACCTGTGGGAAATTAAGAATGATCAGCACCAGGTTTTACAGGGCCAGGAGGCAATTAAGAAGGAAGCAAAGAGGTATTTCAGTACTTTTTATAAAGATTCCACTCAAAATGTGATTTTGGAATAGGTTGATGTAGTGAGGAAGTTTTCGCGCATGGTAATGGATGAGGAAATCACCCTACTTGAAGTAGATGTAACGAAGGAGGAGGTTCTTAGATTTTTAAAAGGTTTAGCAAAAGAAAAAAGCCTGGGCCCCAATGGATGGACCATTGAATTTTATATTTCCTTCTTTGATTTGGTAGAAAATGATTTATTGGAGGCTATTGAAGAAGCACAAATTAGGGGTGAAGTCAATCATAATTTAAATTCAACTTTTATCGCTCTCATACCGAAGGTAAATGGACCTGCAACTTTTGGAGACTTCCGAGTGATTACTCTATGCAACCTCTGCTACAAGATAATCTCCAAAATAATTGCTAGAAGAATTAGACCGATTATTTCCCATACCTTATCATAGGAGCAATTTGGCTTCCTGAAGGGCAGACAAATTATTGATGCAATAGACACTGCCAAGGAATGCCTTCATAGCATCAAGGAAAAAAAGCTACAGGCCTTAATTCTAAAAATCAACTTAAAGAAAGCATATGACAATATTAGCTTGGATTTTCTTAGACTTAATCCAGAGTGGCTTTGGGTTGACAACGACTAGGTGGATCATGGGATCTATCACTTCTGCAACCTTTGTTGTCCTAATGAATGGAGAGCCATTAGAATTCTTTCACAACGAGAAGGGACTCAGGTAGGGATGCCGTTTGTCGCCATTGTTATTCATTTTAATAATGGAAGGGCTAAGTTTGGCTATGAAATAAATCCAAGGTAAAGGATTGTTAACCGGTATCAAAGTTTCACGAATTATGAAGATCCTACTCTTACTATTTGTCGATGACATCCTCATATTGACTAAAGACTCCATTAAGGAATGGAAGGAAATTAGCAGGGTGTTGGAGTTGTTTTGTCACGTGACAGGTCTCCAAATAAATCAACAAAAAACCACCTTTCATCAATATGGAGTGCAACAATAAGTTTTGGAGGCTTTAAAAAATCTCTTTAATTATCAAATCCAAGGCCTCGCGGAAGGTTTTAGGTATTTAGGATACTTTTTAAAGATGGGTAGGTATACTACAGAGGATTGGTAGTGGATGATTGATAAATTTGAAAGCACGATTAAACACTGGTGTAACAGCTGGTTGTCTTTAGGGGGACGTTTAGTATTGATCAAAGCAGTGCTTGAAAGTCAACTAGTTTACTGGTTGGAACTTTGAAATCTGCCTGCTCAAATATTTCAAAGAAACCGCCAATTGGTCTTCGGTTGGAGGTAAAAAGAAGAAAAGTATACATTTATGCAATTGGCAAATCATTTCTTGACCCAAGCAATTCGGGGGATGGGGTTTGAGGAACCTCGCAGATTTTAGTAGAGCGATAGCGACAAATACACTCTGGAGGGTGTTAAATCACGACGGATTATGGCACCGGGTAATAATTTCAAACTCGGGTCTTGATTAAAAGGTTCTAAAACCTAGATTTACTTATTAAAATCCTTTCATCTAATCATGCACTAGTTGGCCTGGAGGCTGTGGTCGGATCGGTCTATCCTGATAGGAAAGGATTACATTTTGGGTTTGGGATTCAAGGCGCTTCTATCGGTGGGCTTAGTTACAATATTAAATCAAAAATGTTATTATTACCTTTTCCAGGTTCTTCGTGATCCAGGTATTGGTATGGTTTGTTCAAATTGGATAACTGGCGAGGAGTTGGGTCACACTAGTCCCTTGTACATTGAATGGAATCGCTACAGATGTGCTATGATCAACTTGGGAGTGATGCTGCATGAAAGAACAGATGATTTGATCTGGACCGGAGGTGATCAATCCGGGCACATAACTGTCAAGAACGTGTATATGGCGGTGAAAAAACTAAAATGGACCCAAACCATTCGAGGGTTGAGGAAGGAGATCTGGTCATGGGAATGTGCCCCAAAAATTAAACTCTTCTTTTGGTTGGTTGCAGAGGATCGCATACTATCCTGGGACAATTTACAAAGGAGAGGCTTCACCGGCCCAGGTATCTATTCCTTATGTAAGAAGCATGGCGAGTCTACTAAACACATTTTAGTGGATTGTGATTTTACCTGTGAAGTCTGGGAGAAGATCAATTCACACACAAATTTCATGGGGACTTGGGTTGGCAACGATTTAGAAGACTGCTACAGGAGGTGGTACCCAAAAAATTCTTCCCTTAAGACTCTCCTGGCGCTTACCTGTTGGTATATATGGAAGGAGTGGAATCTGGTCATCTTCGAAGATATAGTTCCTTTGGTGCAGAGGGTGGTGCATCTGGTACTTTCAGCTCAAAGGGAACACAAGTTTAAATAGAGGATGACTGTTTGGCGATTGGATATACATAGTTCATTGGTATGTGGCCCGATTGGGTGGTTTGACGGGGCGACAGAGACTACAGGTCAGAACAACGGAGCTGGTGGCATAATAAAAATCTCTGATCTTTGCAGTTATAAATGGATCATTAATGTATACCAGGGCGGAAACGCAGGGGGCATGGGCCCTCCTCACTCTCGCTTCCCGACTAACCATTCAGACTTTACATGTGCGTGGAGACTCCAAAATAATTATTGAATGGCTGAGTGGTAAGGGGATCTAAATGTTGTTTCGTTGGATGGCTGGAAGTTGAGAATTAGGGGATTAATCAATCATTTTCAGCAAATAACCTTTTCTCACGTCTATATGGAGTATAGACAAATGACGGATAGGCTCTCTAAACAGGCTCTTCACAAGGATCTAGGCAAAATTTATTACTATCAGTGTATAGAGGACCAGGAGGGTCCTATTTTATCACTCGACCTGTATTAATGCTTATCAAGTTCTCGGGTATGTCCCGCATTTTTTATATTAAAATTTTTCAGCAGGTTTGGGTTTACACAACAATATCTGGCCAAGTACTCTACATTGCTTCTGTTCAGAATGAATACTCTAGGTGATCTGTAGGGCAAACACTAAGAAGTAATGAACTTGCAAATTTTGTTCATCAGTATCTGACGATCTGTGGGGAAGAACACAAAGAATACTCGGTAGGTATTTTTTTGTATGATATAATCAGAAGGTGATCTGTAGCCGGTCTGTGTTATGACACGAGGGACACAAAAGCGTTTTGATAGAAGGGAAGCGGTTTTCTGGGAAATTCAAAAGGCTCTAATTTTGAATTTGCAGTTTTTTTTTGTTATAATTTGAATCATATGTAAGCACAGTTTTATATATAATACAATATAACAGTGGAATTTTCATGTGGAAAGAAAAGTAATTATTGTTTTTTTGGTTTAAACCTCATTTTTGAATGTAGAAATGGATTCAATATGTTGAAAAATTTCAAGAACACTCAGATTATATAGAAATAAAGTATCTAACAATTTTTTACAAAATTTCAATCAAATATATCTGAAAAATATGCAGAAAAAAAAAATTCATTTTATAGAAAATTTAAACTACTGGATTTTTAAAATTTAATGGGCAAACGATTTTAAAAATAAGGTAAGTAGGCGTAACCATATTTTAAAAATAAATCAATTGTGCAAACGATTTTGAAAATAAAGTAAATTGGTGTGACTTTATTGGTTCAAATTAAAATATTTTTGTTTTAAAGAGTTGAAATATTTTATTATAAAAGTAAATTCATTGTGTGGACGATTAATAAAAATAAGTTAAGTACGTGTGACTTTATGAAAAAAGAAAATGAAGTGTGACTTTACTGGTTCAAATTACGTGGAAAAAAGAAAAGTACGTGTGACTTTATTAGATCAAATTAAAAGATTCTTATTTTATTAGGGAAAAACCAGCGAAGCGCCAGTGCTGTACAACCAGCGTTGCCTTTGTACAAAGGCATTAAAGATGACAGGCTGCGTGACCTACCATCGCAGATTTAACAGAGCTACGAAGAATTCACGTGCACCAGCCAGCCTTTCTGAATCCAATTCCAAGAGGGTTCTGTGTTTGCTGGTTGAATCTACTTAATCTGCTGTGCTCTTCTAACGTCGAAGAGCTTCACGTAATTTGATACAGCTCCATGCGCGTTTGCTTCCTTTGAAAGAATGCATGGATGACTTATGAAATCGTTGCAGGTTCAGGTGCGAGGAGTAGGCGTTGTCTATCCAGCAGATCAAATGCACTTTCTTGGCCAGCCCTCGAAGAAAAGCGGGTAAATAAATTCGCATGGTTCCGATCATCAGGTGAGTGTCAAGATTTTGTGAGTTCACGAGTCGAAAATGTTTTCATGGTTTCGTATCTCGATTCATTTGGTGGGTTTTGAAGATACCTGAGATCACGGATTGATTCATGGACCTCTGATCATCCGGTGGGTTTCAGGGTTTTAGGATGGGTTAAGGGTCGAAATAGATTTTCATGGTTTCGATTAATATGGTGGGTTTCCAAGTTTCTTCGGTCAGACCTCAAAACCACTGGTTCATGGTGTTTATAGTTTTTGGTTGGAACCATGATTTATTCCTGATTTCAAAAGAAATCATAACTTGAAACTGTTGCGTTTTATCTGCTGTTTCTTAGAGATAATCTCCAGCTGTGCACCCACCTGTCAGGCTGTGTACCAGCTCAACCAGTTAGACTACAGATAGTATTAGTTATCTTGAGATCAGTTTTAGCTAACAGCAGTTTTGAGATAAGTTTTAGCTAATGGTTATCTTGAGATTAGTATTAGTTATCTTGAGATTCACATTATATCTCTGTAACCTATTTAATAGAAACCCTATAGACTGTTTTATCCTGCAATTCATTTCTGCTCTCTGCTCTCTGAACTTTGTCACTGTTTCGCCCATGATCTACAGGTATAGGGTCGATCAGATTCCATTTCAACAAAAGGAAAGACGGAGTTGCGGAGGATGTCATTTTAACGTGTTTTTTCTTGTTTAATGAATATCATAACAGGAAACTGCTGTGTTTTATATGTTGTTTAGCTCATGATGTACAGGAATAGGGTAGATCAGATTCCATTCAAACAAAAGGCTATTTGTTTGGAGAGGATGTCCTTTTAACGTGTTTTTTCTTGCTTACTAAACAGTTTCTCTCCTTTTAATCTATTGCTGGTTCAGTTTATCCAATGCATTTTTAATTTTTTCATTTTCAGTATTTTTATATAGACGACATCGATGTATTTGTCTTAGTAATATGATGACGCATAAAGCGGTTAAACTGTAGCCGGGGCAGTAATTTATTTCTGTGGCTAATTAAATTGGAAAATAATTAAATAGTTAACCGGGTTTAATGTTCACTGCTTTGCGGTTATTTGAACAGGAATAGTTCTGAGATAGCAAGCGAGAAGTGAAGAAATTGGGGAATGAAGGTGCAAGAGAAAAGATCTTCCATGCACAAACCATTGGAATCCATCGAAGAAGGCCGGCATTCGCTTTCATATTCTTGTATTGAAGAAAGCACTATAAAATTTATGCTGCATAACCCCAATAGCTGCTGCCCTGTGTGAGTACTGCTGTCTGGGATTGTTGGAAGTATGATAAAATTTCTGGTCCATGATCAGAACAGATTCCAATGGTTTGTGCGTGGATCATCTTTTCGCTGGCAGCTCTACTTTCAAAGCCGAGGTCAAGTGGTTGTGGACGCAGAAGGAAAGCTCTCCCATGCACAAGAAATTTAGGAAGAATCATGCGAATCTCACAACAGTAAATCTCCCTACAAACTCAGGTTTGTAGAACTGTGGAAATCTACGACTTTTGGGTCATTTTATAGTGTTGGGGTTGAATACTATCTTTGAAACGATTTACAACCAGGATTATTTTGGCCAACTTTGATTACTTTGTTGGAAAAGGAAGAACCAAATACTATTTTTCATGAATTTGCTTTATAAATTTATCAAAATCATGCATCCACCAGATGCCCTTAAATATATAAATGCTTTTATTTTTAATAAATGTGCAAAGTTTGAAGTTTATAAATATATCAAACTCATTACATCTGTCAAATGCCTTTAGAACTGTTTGTACTTTTAGGTAAGTACTTTTTATTGGTAAATTTTTTGATAATTTTGTTGGAAATATGGTCAAAAAATGGTTGAAACTTCAGATTTAAGTGTTTGAGTCTGTATAATGGGAGGGCTTCTAGGATTTTTCCTAATAATTTTATGCATTAAAAAATGTAATTTAAATAACATAAAATAATGATTTTATCAATATCTATTTCTCCAATATCAAATTTAATTTTTTATTATAAAATATTATTATTTACTTTTAATATTGAAAAACTACGAATTTTTTATAAACTAACTATAATTCATTCTCTAACATATTGATTCAAATAAACCTAAACATAAATAAATTAATAGATCAATAATCAATTGAAAGCAGAAAAACAATATACATGAAATTAAACTTTTAAAATAGCAAAGAATAATGTTGTTACTAAAGAAGTAGCAAAGAAAAATGTTGTTACTAAAGAAGTAGCAAAGATACGAAGTAAAAGCATATCAAATAGAAAAGATACCAAGTAAAAGCATAGGAGCACAATATACTTTTGCATTCAATTGTTTTATATTGAAATTGAAATATTGAAAGTTAATATCTAAATATTTTACTTATGTTTAACATTCAAATATATTTATTTATGGTTAACATTGAAATATTCATGGGAGTCTTATTTTAACTGACATATTCATTGATTTTTTTTGTTTTTTCTTCTTTTCAATGGATTCCAACAAAACTAGGAAATGTCTGTTTACAAAAAATAAGAACAACAAAATGGTGGTTCACAGAAAATAAGAACAACAAAAGGGTGATTCACAAAAAATAAGAACAACAACATGTTTGTTACATATAACATATGTTATATGTATTACATACTAGCAAGAAAGTGGTTGTTGTTAGTTGACGAACTACATACTTTGGAAACTACCATTAATAAATGATTAATGTATTATTTAATTATTATATTAATATAATATATAATAATAACTTATTAATGTAATACATTAATGTGTTATATTAATGTATTAATTAATTAATACATTAATAATACATTAAATACATTATAAAATATTGATACATTAATTAATTAAAATATTAATCTTAATGTATTTAATAATACATTATTACAATGTTGTAATGTATAAAGTAAATTACTAATACATTAATATATAATGTAACATATTAAAATAATAATGCATTAATAATGTATTAATACCTTAAGTATACATTGACTCATACATTAATAATGTGATGTAAGATAACTGATATAGTAATATATTATTGTAATGTCTAAACTAACCTATTGATTGATAGATTAATAATATACTATATTAATCAATTT
>SNQJ01S0017881.1:211017-224383 GCA_010110895.2 Picea sitchensis | reverse complement strand
GTCTCAACAATTGATCCATTGGTTTATCCAATGGGGGCATGGGAGCCCTTGCTTCCCCCTCTTGGTCCAAGTGATCTTGAGTCTCCTTCTGAGTCTGATCTCGTTGTTTGTAGATCCTCAAGCCCTCGTGTTTGTGATTCTTCGTTGATAGACTCTGCCAATCCTGGCCAGAGCCTTCATTCTCATATGGAATATGGTCAGTTTACTTCACCCTTTGGGACTGTCGACCCCCGTTTGCGTGATTTCTCGGATTTTGAATTGCCTTCAGATGAGGCTATCCTTGAAGCCATGACTACGGTTTCTATACCGTGGGAAGATTTACACCGTGGTTTGTGTTTTCTTCCCTTTTGGGAGACTTTCCAAGTTGACTATCGAAGAGACTCTTGGTCTGATCCTAGTAGTGGGCTCTACCTGAACCAGTTTCATACATGAGTCGTAGCCCCCTGGAGTCTTCTTTAAGCCCTTTTCAGACTCGCTAAACATGAAAATATTGCCGAGCGATCTTGTTGTCCTTCACGCTCGCCAAACCAAAACTTGAAGGCATGTCTATTCAACGGTAGTTTACCCCTTTTTCGATCTGGATGGTCATTTTTACGAACAAAGGTATACTCTAGGAACTTCGGTTCGCTAGAAGAGTATTCTCAGGTATAAGTTTAACCCTTTTTCGAGCCTGAGGGACTAAATATACGAAAAAGGAACCTCCATGAAGTCCATAGTTAAGGTCTTTTCAGACTCCCTATAATTGAAAAGATTGTCGAGTGAGATTGTTCCTTCACACTTGTTAAATTGGTCCAGAAGAATACCCCCTATAGAGTCCATAGTTAAGCTCTTTTCAGACTCCTTAAAATTGTAAAGATCGCTGACTGACCTTGTTCCTTCACACTCATTAAAATTGGTACAAAAGAACATCTACTGGCATGATTTTACCCCTTTTTCCAGCCTGTGTATTAAGGAGTAAAAAGGTACACTTCGGTAGATTCGTCTTGCCGGGAGAGTTTTCTTAAGTAAATTTTATACTTTTTCGGGCTAAGGAGACTAAATCTAGAAAAAGATTGTGAGTCCATAGTTAAGCTCTTTTCAGAGTCCTTAATATTGAAAAGATTGTCGAGTGATCTTGTCTGTGTCACACTCATTAAAATGGTTCTGAATAGACGTCTTTTCGGTGGAATTTTACCTCTTTTTCGAACTGACTAGACTATTTTCGAAAAAAAGGTACCCTAGTGGAGTCTTCTTTTACATTTTTTCAAACTCTCTAAACGAGAAAAAACCACCGAGTTTACCTTATCTGGGCTCGTGAAAAATACATTGAAGGGGGTTTCGTCGTGTCTTGCTAATCACATTTTCATCTCTGCGTCTTTGGCCTAATGTCGACTCCATGTTGCTCACAACTGAACCTTTGAAGCATGCCTTATACACAAGCCTTGTAGCACTTTGCCTCTGTGACCTGACACCTTGACCCATGGAGGAATTCTCCTCGAGTGCCCTTTTCCTGCATATGTCTCCTTGCTATGAGCATTAGTGTGTTCCTTGCGCTTGGAACTAGTATGCTTACGACACTCGTTCCTCCTTTGTAACGTAGCATTCTTTTATTCTTTTTCAAGCTCTTTAAAAATATTGAAAAAGACAAAAAAAATAGAAAATACCCCAAAAAGAGGACGTAAAATATATATTCTTTTTTGGTAGCACAATGAGTCGCCCTTGGACAAAGCACATCCTTCTGTTTGTTCGTCAAACTTTGGGATTTAATATGACCTTAGGAATTTGTTCTCGCTACATAGAGTTGTGTCCTCCTCCGTTTGGTTATTCTTCCAAACACATGGAGAGTTTGCGTTGCCTCTTGCACCGTGAACTTATGTCAATGTCATGATGCCTGAGTCTGATCATATTTCGTGCTCTTGTCCAAGGGAATTTTTACCCAGCCTGAGTCAGTCTTTCTGCAGTTTGTCTCTTGACCTCATGTCCGAACATCCCAAAAGCCCAGTCAAGTCCTTGTTCGAAATCATTGAAGTTCTCTGCCTGATCATCGAGATCCTCTTGTCTGTTCCCGACGAGTCGTCGAAGACCTCTGGGTAGTGAAGTCATACACTCACATTACACTCCTACCCGAGTTTGGAAGATCTTGAAGTTGTTGCTCGAGCTCTGAAGGCCTCATCTCCATCCATCAGGTGTCATTTGCTTCTTGAAGATGGACACTATACATGTATATATTTCATTTTGAGATGTAGATCCATTGTGTATTGCTCACAACTACACTTTATATAGTTATATGACATGGATTTGCAGTGTATTTAATCGGAAGCCATGATTTATTTCATCCCGAACATGGGTATACCCACCTCGGAGAGACAATTGTTATTTTTGCAGATGGCACCTCCCGAACTCTGGTCCCGGGCTCACTCGCTTTGTACATTAGTGAAGATTTTATAATGTATTTCGGCCATCAGATGCTCTTCTAACCTCACACATTAGGGGGCATCTGTAATAACCCTAAATTGCTCCATACATGCATACCTGGCATTTGGCCCTCTTACTTGCTATTTTTGTCAAGCCATCACTGAGTAGCTCTTCTTAAAAACACTATTTTTGAAGATTTACACGCCCTGCACCACTACTGCCCACGTACATATGCGTGTTGCACCACTACAACCCGCGTACATATGCTTCTTGCACCATTACAACCCGCGTATACTTGCAAAAGTTGCAAAAATTAAAACGTTGCAAGGAATTCGTTGAGATTACGGGCTATTGGGTAGTTTCCCAACCGATCCACTATTTATAGCCCGTCACCCAACCGAATAACCATCCTTTTCCCATATAAAAGGAGGTGTTGGGGTCTCATTCCATATCTAAGCATAAGAACAATGAAACTCTGTATGTTTCACATCCCCTCCTTGCCCCAAGCATTTGTAGCCTTGTTGTGAGAATTTCATCAGAAATCCCCATTTTTCCCTTTTTCCTCCATAAGAATCCGTTCCATTTCCTGAGAAGAAGTGTGAGAGGAGAAAGATACGCAAAGGTGCACTTTGAGCTCGGTGAAGCAGAACCCGAACCAGGTTCGTGGAGCAGTTGTCGACCTTGTTGTAAGTAATCATTGTGATATCAATAAAAGAAATACTTTTCCTATCCCGAAATATGATGTGTCAAATGTTTATATTTGATCTATGTTTTATTCTAACATCTAACCCATGAATTATATATGAAATGCATGTTTGTAGTTTCTTGTTTATCTGTTTGTGAATGCAAGCCAGCCTTGGGAGGAGGTTTGTAGTCAGTGGAGCTATTAAGCATGAGAGGATCGACACCGGATGCAGAGTAAAAGGTACAATTACCTAATCTTTCTTAATTTGTCTTTCATGTATGAGTCTGGGGTACGTTTGGGGTAGTTAAAAGAGTAGGAGACTTTTACACGATCATTGATCTGCCTACATTGTAAACCCTGGTGTAGCCATAGGGGTTTTCCCACTATCAGATGGGTAAGGAGGAGAGTGTCTCTTCTTATCTTACCCGGGTGGCTCAAGTAAAATATGAGTTGGTTGTTGTTGGAGAGGTCATTACGGATTCTAAGTTGGTGAGAATAGCCTTAAATGGCTTCACCAAAGAATGGGGAGTCTTCGTGAAGTGTGTGGTGGGACATGACCATCTACCAGATTTGAGCAAATTGTGGGATGATTTCACTCAGGAGGAGATCCGAGAAAGATCTTAGAGTAGTGAACATAGGACAGATGGAGTTGATGAGAATGTTGCTCTTGTTGCAAAGAGCAAGAAGAAAGGAAGTTTTGGAAGGGACTTGAGTAAATTTAGATGCTATTGTTGTAACAAGTTGGGGCACCTTGCCTCTCGTTGTCCTGAGAGGAAGAAGAAGACAAATTCAAATGGGCCTGAGACAACTGCTACAACAACCATGGAGGATTTTGCTTCAAAGTACAACAAGGAATTTTCTTTGGTGACCCTAGTTTCTAGTGCCAGCAACGAAGGATTTGGAGGTGATATCAGATGGATTGTGGACAATGGAGCCTCTAGCCACATGATGAGAATCTGGCGAGTATTCCTAGATTTCACAGAGATTGGTCCTGGACGACGGGTGGTAAATGAAGGTGGTATGGCGAGAGTTGTACATGGAGTTGGGAATGTTAGGTTCCAACTTGAGTTTGGGGGACTCTTGAAGCTTGATGGAGTTATCTTTGTTCTAGGGTTGAGGGTTAACTTGATCTCAGTCTCAGCCTTGGAGGATGTAGGATATTGCGTATTGTTCAAGAGGGAACATGTCTTTATCTACAGGCAGGGAGTGGACCCGGTAGAGCTGCAACTGATTGGTAACCGGGTGGACAGGTTGTATATGTTGAGAGGACAACCTTTAGTGTATGATTTAGCGTCGAATGAGGAGCGTGAGGAGGCCCCTGAGACTGTGGTGGTGCCAAGAATACAATCTTGCATTTTGAGAGAAGAGATTGAGTCTCTTCTTAGCACTGACAGAAGGCTTAGCTAGGTTGATCGAACCAATGCTCAAGATGAAGTGAGCTCAGGGTTCTGGGAGATTTCCAGGAGAAGATCTTCTAGTTCGAGTTCTGTGCAGGTGTTGAGGATGGCTCTAGGTTCAGAGGGAGCTCCTATAGAGCACAGTGTGATGGAACCAGATGATGGAGATGGCAACGAGTACATCCCTCGCTAGGAGGGAGTGTTAGCTTTTTAGCTAGGGAGGTACTTCGCATGTTTTGTCTTGTATGCAAATGATTAACTTATGTTTACAGTACCAGGCACTTAACTTTGTAATAGGTTTTTATAAAGTTGTAAAGTGGTTCTTTTATTAAAGTGACTTTTTAATAAAGTGTACCTTCTAATTTTAAAGTGACTTTATTTCCTAAAGCACTTATGTAATAAAGTGAAATCACTTTTATATTTTAAGTGATTCATTTTGGAGGGAATGGATCATGACCCTTGATCTTGAAAAATGCAAGATTTAATCTTGGCCTTTGGATTTAGGGTTGGGGAAGGTGAAAAGACACTTTGGAGGGAAAATGTTATTTTCAGATTTATAAAATAATGCATTGGGTAGTGTGCAAGACACATTGATAGAAGATTGAGAGAGATTTTCTGAGTAAGCTTGAGAGAGGAAAGCGAGAAGCAAAGAGGGCACGTTTTACAAGGGAACTAGGGCACAAATCACAAGGAAATATTTTTTGTTTTGTGGTTGAGTTATTTTTCTGTTGTGGGAGGTCGTACTGTACGAATCCGTACAACAGTACGGATTTAGCACAGAAATCAAGGTAGCTTTGGGCACAAATTTCGAGACAAATTTCAGAATTTTGTTTGTTGTTTCTGGGCCATACGGAACAGACAGTATAACTGACTGTTGGCATGGAAATCGAGGTATGGAACAAGTCATACAACAATACGGATTTGGCATGAAAATAGAGGCAGAATTTAGTGGGACAGTTTTGGTGTTGTGAAGTATTTCTCTTGGCTGGAAATGTGGTTTTGCTGCTGTAATGTACTTTCCTGAAAGATGAATAATCTCTCTCTCTCTCTCTCTCTCTCTCTCTCTCTCGTTGGGTTTCCCCACATTGGGGTTTTCCTTGGCATTTGCCTAAATTTCTGAGTGATATGGGTTGTTTTCCACTGTGTTATTTCCGTTGCTATTTTGCTTAACAATGTGTATTTCTGCTTATGGTAATTTCTGAATGTGGTTTTAAGGCATTTATGAAGTTCATGCAAGACAATTATCTCTAGGTTGCTAAGTGTTTGACAAAAATTTCATTTGCTGATTTTTGTCATTAAAAATCTACACCTCTTACACTGAAGCAAACCCTGCTTGTCCAATTTGCTTCACTGCTTGCTCCCTCTTTCTGGGAGAACCCTCTTTCCATGAGACTTCTTTTCACAAATTTCTTTTTCAAATATATACATTATGAAGATCGACCATAGTTACAAAAATTCAACACTCTCTCTTAACTATGGAGGTATTTATAATGGTAAATTTTACTTGTCTTCTTGACACTTCTTATGTCATAGATATGGGAGAGACTTTCAATGCCCTCTGGTACATGTACCCTGCCATCACCTTAATGCCTGCACTTATGACAAGAATTCTCAGCAGGCTTTGATCATGTGTATGAAACATAAAATCCATAGGTCCAATGTTCCTATTAGACCCAAAATCCCAAATAAGAGCACATAACAAAAGGGCATCGAAGAGACCCACGAGGGAAATCAACTCTACACGGATGAAATGTTGGGTTGCCATCCTCCTGCTCACATCAATGCAGTTGTGACACATAGTTGCTCATGTTGCATATGCAAATCCCTCTCTCTTCATCTCTACACAAAACAACACAGATCCAATTGGGATAATTTATTTTCCCTGAATTCCAAGTCAATCCTGGATCCTCACAATCGCATCTTCAGTTGGTAGTTTTCTTTCCAATTCTAGCCAGTTTTGGATGGCCATGATTACTACCAATTTCACATGATATGCACCCGACTATCGATTATTTGGCATTTAAATAAGTTAATATATACATATACCCATAAAAAAAATGCTTAAATGCCACTATGACCTGACCTCAAATATGGGTCTTGTCGTATCCCCTATGCCTTCCACGGTCTGGCTTCAGTCACAAGTATGGTATCATTGTTTTCGTGTCTATTTTTCCATGTTATATATGGGGATTTTCCATGGTGGAGAGAGATAGGCCTCGCCGCCACTTTCAATTAGAAGCCATGTCAATTTCTGAAAATAAAATTGATTTTTTTTTCTTCCTAGGCTGTTGTAAACACCGAACCTACTTACTTTCACAGGTAGGTATCCTTTTGTACCAGGTTTGGTTTCCTTTTAAAAATTCGAAGGCCCTGTTTTCACCACTTTAAAATTCTCAAAATTAAATGAATGGGAAGATCTCGTAAATTTCAGTGTCGTGACTGTCACGCAGCACAATTTGCAATATGAACATTACAAATTTCCTCGAACCACATATTTCAAAGAATCAGTCCATAGGCTTCTCCAAGCCACTTTTTCTTCCATTTGCATAAATCACGCATAGAGTAGCACTAAGATTTTAGTTTACCTTCTTAGTTTTGATTCTTATATGAGATAGAAATCTTCACATAAGATTGAAGCTATCTCTCTCATTTTCTCGAGCCCTCGCAGGAGGGAGTCAAGCCCAGTCCCACTTTGATACCATGTTGATTTTTCTAAATGAGATGATATTGTATTCAAAATTATGTTATTACAATGATGAGTGTTTCATATATATAGAACATATGGGGACCATCCATGAAAGGATGAGTCCTTTGGATAATAATTAACTACTTATTTATTATATATATTTATACTAAACTACTTTTCACATTATGAATACTAACCATAGTTACAATTTCAACACTATGAAGTGGCTTAATTCTTGATTATACTCATGTAACATAACATTGCATTCATTGAATTCCTAGAACTCTTGAGAGATCCCTCTATTTATAGGATTTTTTTTAGAATGTCATGCGTGGAACTAAAGATGTTTAACAATTTAGGCCATGCAATTGCATTTTTAACATTAGTATTTGATCACAATTGATGAAAACACAATATTTTGAGCCTTTTTTCCATCTTTGAACGCATAAGGAAGCTGTCAAATTGCATGATTCAGTGTGATAGTGACGTATAGGAAGATTGCAAGAGAATCAAAGGATTACTCGCAGGGACTACACAACCTAAAGAATTGAGGGGTTGTGCAATTATGAGTTTAGTAAACTATATGGTTGGAGTCTCGTTCTCCATAAATATCCTAACTATTTCTTGTGATATATTGCATCATTAACTTCATTGTACTCACATTCAATCATAATTTTTTTTTTTTGAAAAACCCTTCATTGGCATAAGTGAATGAAAAAGGTGAGATAACACTCCCTTGACAGACCAAATCCTTGGATGGGTTCTTGAATTCTTGCTTTTTCCAAATCTCTTCCCAAGGCTTTCCCCATTATGATATATCAAGATAGAGAGAGAAGGGGTAGCCTTGCCTCAAGCCCTTGGAGTCTTTGAACAACTTTATTGGCCTACTATTTGTAAAAGGAGTTATCAAATAATTGTATATGCATGTGTTGACCCGTTTATTAGCAGTAGAGAAAACTCGAACTTCTCCATTGTTGTAATCAAATATCAATATTTTACTATATTAGAAGAACTAGCCATGTCTAATTTTATCAACATGCTTTTCTCTCCTGCCACGTGACTACTATGAATGCCTTCTTGAACCACTATGATATTTTATGTTATCTCTTTACCCTCAACAAATCCTCCGTACTCTTCAAAACTTGGTTTGTGCATGCATTATTCTAGCCTTTAAGTTGTTACCTTTCTCAAGATTTTGTAATACACATTACAAAATAAAAATTTTCTAAAAATGACAAAAAATGATTAGCATTTTATCCTTAGGAAGTACAACTAGAAATGATGGTTTTATACCTTCCTCTACCTTCCCCTTCAATTTTTATTAGTTCAAGAATCTAGCAGGTCCTTTTTGGTAAATGTCCCATTCATGCACGAGTAAACGGGTTGAAAAGGCATCTAGAACAAGGTATCTATCAAGTTCTATAATCCATAGATATGGCAATGTACTACTCCAAGATTGGCTTCATCATGAAGTGCTTATCTCATTCAAAGATCACTATTGGGATATTTTCAATCAAACATTTATCTTATTGGAAAATTTGTCTTGGACTGTGTGTACATTAAAGCTCAAAATGGGTAGAGGCTAATTTAGGTATTTCATCAGAATCATTAGTTCTACTATTATCTTGCTTCAAGATTTAGTTTATGTTATTTTTCATTTTTTTGTCACCACGTGCTTGTGAAAGGACTCAACATTCATGTCCTAATGTTGAGGCACAAAATCCTTGACTTAAGTCTATGGAACTCCTCTTTTTATGATCTGGTAGTGATTCATTCTTAGTGTCCCACTCTACCGCTACGAGATGTTAGATCCTCCTCTTCTATTTTTAACAACATTGTTTGTAGCTCTATAGCTCTATTTTGAGGTTCTACCTTTCTTGGGCTAGTTTATGCTTGAATTTTTTTATCCCATTCTTATAGTTTGAATTTGAAGTGTCTTATCTTATACTCCCAAAGACAAGATTGAGAGTGCACTATTTCCAATTCCAACAAATATTTTCAACAATTCCAATAGTTATGGAGACACTAAGAGAGGCTTCTACCATAATGGTATTAGCCCTAAATATTACACTGTATCAAATGATAGACTAATAGGTTTATGGTCTATAATTTATAGTGGAATAATTGTAGAGGATATATTCTTCTAGTCTCCCAAGAGGGGGCATTGGGCAAGAAATATTTCCAATCTTTCTACTATATGACTTGGACCCGTTCTTTTGTTTAACCATGTGAATATCCCTTTTTAAGGCCTTATACCTATCACTGAATCCCAACATGGTATTATATCTTCAACTTGTTCTTTACACGTCTATGATATATATTCCCCCTTTTTCTCTTGCAATTTGATATGTAAACTGCCATGGATATTCCACTAGAATAACTCATCACAATAGATCTTGTATTATTATGAAAATCTTCTATTATACAGGTTTATTTCCTTGGATCTCATATTTATTATCACTAGCTTATTGCTTAAATTTATGAAACTAACTTAAATATGAAAATGAACACACCATCCACACAAATGAACATAATGTGTATCCTGGGAAACATGATACAGGGGAAAATTTAGCTAGAAGGCGATGCATATGCTCTACTCTCTTTTCTTTGGTTACGAAAATGCAAATACAAAGAAAGGCACACTAAACATGGAGTTGCCTTTGACACTATGTCTTGAATGGTTGCTACAAAACATTCGTCCTCCTCTCTTATGCCCTCAAATCCCACTCCTATATGATATGCCCAATTACGGAACAAGTACAATGCTAAAAGAATGGAACCCCCTCTCTTCCTTGCGACCCAGTATTTAACATAGCCTGGTAGTTGTATAGGATTAGGGTTTTTGCATGCCTCAACCCTCAATTAGTGTTAGGTTTTGGACCTTTATAGAATATTCTTGAAAGTCCACACGTGACTAGCCCCATATGTATGAGTAGTAGGGGTCGATGTGGCATCCACTCAAACATTCATCTTATTGGAAATGTTGGCTTGGATCGTGTGTACATTAAAGCTCAAAATGGGTAGAGGCTAATTTAGGTATTTCATCTGAATCATTAGTTCTACTACCATCTTGCTTAGAGATATAGTTTATGTTATTTTTCATTTTCCTATCACCATGTGCTTGTGAAAGGACTCAACATTCATGTAACAATGTTGAGGCACAAACTCCTTGCCTTAAGCCTATGGAACTCCTCCTTTATTTTATGATCTGGTAGTGATTCATTGTTAGTGTCCCACTCTATCTCTACAACTAAGATGTTAGATCCTCCTCTTATATTTTTAACAACATTGTTTGTAGCTCTATAACTCTGATTTGAGGTTCTACCTTTCTTGGGAAAGTTTATTCTTGATTTTTTTTATCCCATTCTTATAGTTTGAATTTGAAGTTTCTTATCTTCTACTCCCAAAGATAGGATTGAGAGCGCACTACTTCCAATTCTGACATATATTTTCAACAATTCCAATAGTTATGGAGACACTAAGAGAGGCTTCTACCATAATGGGGCATTGGGCAAGAAATATTTCCAATCTTTCTACTATATGACTTGGACCTGTTCTTTTATTTAACCATGTGAATATCACTTTTTAAGGCCTTATACCTATCATTGAATCCCGACATGGTATTATATCTTCTACTTATTCTTTACATGTCTATGATATACATTCCCCCTTTTTCTCTTGCAAGTTGATTTGTAAACTGTCATGGATATTCCACTAGAACAACTCATCACAATAGTGTTGGTTGTGGAGCTTGATTATCTTCCTAATTCATATGTAGGTAAAAGAGATTACAGGATACACAATTCATGCTCCCCCTGGCCATGATGGGGCCGGAATTTTTGTTTTTCTGCAATTCAAATATTGTAATTTCGTAGTCAATCTGGATCGTTCATTATAAGGTCACATATTTGAAGGTAGAAGTTATGTTAGTGTTTTTTCCCCTAGAATGCAACCCTCTTTTATGAGGGAATTGTATTGCGGCTGTGTATTATTGTGAATATTGTATTATGAGAGATGAGATTGTGAGAGAAAGAAGAGGAAGTTATAACGGGTGTGTTGTAGGTTGTATCCCTTCATTTTGTTGGATAATAAAAACGAAGGACCTAACAATTTCTCTGGTGGATGTAGCCCACACTGGGTGAACCACATATATCTCTGTCTCTATTGTATTGTGTATCTTTTGTGTTTTATTTTCGCATTTGTCTTATTTTATTGCTCTACGATCCTGTTTTTCTAACAAATAGATCTTGTATTATTATGAAAATCTTCTACTATGAAGGTTTATTTCCTTGGATCTCATATTTTTTTTTTTTTGACAAAAACGGTTAGCGGAGCTTTGTATTAATAACAGTGGACCTGCCACTGGGGTTCGATACATCGATAGAGAATTGCTTGTAAACTTGAAAGCAAAAACCTAAAGATCCTAACTCAGTACTAGTTTCGTGAACACAAAGACTATTTCAGCGAGCCTGAATGGCTTCGCGTCATTACATCACTTCTAGGATGGGTGTTTTTTTTCCTCTTTGACATTGTTTGCCATTCATTGCTCTGGTCCATAACTTGGCCTTCCGTCGGGCCTAAAGCGTCTTCCTTATCAACTAAGTCTGCCCAGCTTGAGGCCGGGGGATCTTGCTGGTTGGGCGACTTGGGAGAGTCTTTTACTTCCCCCTTAGTAGGGGGTTTGATTTCATCTTCAGCCTCTGCCTCTTCTGCCTCTTCAAGGGTCTTACTTTCAAAACGCAGTTTCGCTGGTACCCCCTTCCACCAGGTGGGCTTGGACGGTCTTTTCTTCCCCGGTGGTTTTCCACAGTTACGGGCTAAGTGCCTCGTTTCGAAGCAGTTCCTACACCTGAAGCTGAGATTCTCATAGTCGATTTTTTGGGTCCTTGAGTAGTCCTTGCCTTGAAGAATAATTTCAGCTGGGAAACCTTTGGAGAAATCCATTTCCACACAGATTCGAGCGAAGGTGGAGCGGGCTGGCTTGGAGTCCGGACTTCTGCAGAGGAACTTGCCGAGTCCATTTCCAATCAAATGAAGAGATTCATCTCCCCAGAAATGCAAGGGCAAATACGGTAGTCTCACCCAGACTGGGGCTGAGGTGATATAATCCGTGGAGGGATCGAAGGCAGGGGTCCAGAGTTGCATGGACAGGCCTGCTCTGCCCCAGAACCATGGCCCAGAGTTAAACACTTTATCTCTGTCACTTGTAGAGTCAAAAACTACCACAAAAAACCCTTTTGCACAAGGGCAGGGGATGACTTCTCCATCTAAGAGTGGGTACCATTCGGAGGAGAACCAGGAGATTAAATCTGGAAGAGAGGGCCAAAACCCATTGAATCTGCAAACTAGAGCATGTCTGCTGTAATGGCGAGCATGAGTTAAGGCCTCTTGCGGCATTGGAATGGAAACTGCCAGAGCTTCAGGAACTACTGCATGCAGCCCGGAGGGGTGACCTTGGAGAGATGCAACCTTCGGGACCGATGCATGCAGGCTGGAAGGAGACCTTTGATGTGAAGCCACCTCTTTGAAGGATAGGGTCGGCACCGGAACTGTCGACGGAGCTCCCGGGGATTCACCTGCAAGAGAGGTCGGCCCACAAGAGGAAGTCGTGGCCGAGGGAGGGAGGCGCGTAGCCATTGTCGCGGCCTTACCAGGAGAGGCGCTACCATGATTGGCCGCCAAAGGAAACGGCTGCTTCTGCGAAGGAGGGCAGAGGAGGAGGCCCGCAGCCATTGCCGCGGCCTTACCAGGGACGCCACTGAGCTTTGGAGACGAGGGGGCCGCCATTGGGGAGCGAATACAACGAAGGAGGCAGGAGACGCCGGCCGACGACCTTCGGGAGAACCAGGAGCGTGGGTGCAGTGCTAGGTTTTCAACCTTACCCTCTTTTTCCTTGGATCTCATATTTATTATCACTAGCTTATTGCCTAAATTTATGAAAATAACTTAAATCTAAAAATGAACAAAGAAGAAAATGAACACACCATTCACACAAATGAACATAATATGTATCTGGGGAAACCTAATAGAGGGGAAAATTTAGCTAGAAGGAGATGCATATTCTTTGTTCTCTTTTCTTCAATTATGAAAATGCAAATACAAAGAAAGGGACACTAAACATGGAGTTGTCTTTGACACTATGTCTTGAATGACTGCTACAAAATGTTTGTTGTCCTCTCTTATTCTCTCAAATCCAATTACTAT
>SNQJ01S0017881.1:161561-210967 GCA_010110895.2 Picea sitchensis | reverse complement strand
CGTTGGGTTTCCCCACATTGGGGTATTCCCTGGCATTTGCCTAAATTTCTGAGTGTTATGGGTTGTTTTCCACTGTGTTATTTCCGCTGCTATTTTTCTTAACAATGTGTATTTCTGCTTATGGTAATTTTTGAATGTGGGTTTAAGGCATTTATGAAGTTCATGCAAGACAATTATCTCTAGGTTGCTAAGTGTTTGACAAAAAATTCATTTGCTGATTTTTGTCATTAAAAATCTACACCTCTTACACTGAAGCAAACCCTGCTTGTCCAATTTGCTTCACTGGTTGCTCCCTCTTTCTGGGAGAACCCTCTTGCCACGAGACTTCTTTTCACAAATTTCTTTTTCAAATATATACATTATGAAGATCGACCATAGTTACAAAAATTCAACACTCCCTCTTAACTAGGGAGGTATTTATAATGGTAAATTTTACTTGTCTTCTTGACACTTCTTATGTCATAGATATGGGAGAGACTTGCAATGCCCTCTGGTACATGTACCTTTCCATCACCTTAAGGCCTGCACTTATGACAAGAATTCTCAGCAGGCTTTGATCATGTGTATGAAACATAAAATCCATAGGTCCAATGTTGCTATTAGACCCAAAATCCCAAACAAGAGCGCATAGCAAAAGGGCATCGAAGAGACCCACGAGGGAAATCAACTCTATAGGGATGAAATGTTGGGCTGCCATCCTCCTGCTCACATCAATGCAGTTGTGACGCATCGTTGCTCATGTTGCATATGCAAATTCCTCTCTCTTCATCTCTACACAAAACAACACAGATCCAATTGGGATAATTTATTTTCCTTGAATTCCAAGTCAATCCTGGATCCTCATAATCACATCTCCATTTGGCAATTTTCTTTCCAATTCTAGCCAGTTTTGGATGGCCATGATTACTACCAATTTCGCATGATATGCACCCGACTATCAATTATTTGGCATTTAAATCAGTTAATATATACATATACCCATAAAAAAAATGCTTAAATGCCACTATGACCCGACCTCAAATATGGGTCTTGTCGTATCGCCTATGCCTTCCACGGTCTGGCTTCAGTCACAAGTATGGTATCATTGTTTCCGTGTCTATTTGTCCATGTTATATATGGGGATTTTCCATGGTGGAGAGAGATAGGCCTCGCTGCCACTTTCAATTACAAGCCATGTCAATTTCTGAAAAGAAAATTGAATTTTTTTTCTTCCTAGGTTGTTGTAAACACCGAACCTACTCACTTTCGCAGGTAGGTATCATTTTGTACCAGGTTTGGTTTCCTTTTAAAAATTCGAAGGCCCTGTTTTCACCATTTTAAAATTCTCAAAATTAAATGAATGGGAAGATCTCGTAAATTTCAGTGTCGTGACTGTCACGCGACACAATTTGCAATATGAACATTACAAATTTCCTCGAACCACATATTTCAAAGAATCAGTCCATAGGCTTCTCCAAGCCACTTTTTCTTCCATTTGCATAAATCACGCATAGAGTAGCACTAGGATTTTAGTTTACCTTCTTAGTTTTGATTCTTATATGAGATAGAAATCTTCACACAAGATTGAAGCTATCTCTCTCATTTTCCAGAGCCCTCGCGGGAGGGAGTCAAGCCCAGTCCCACTCTAATACCATGCTGATTTTTCTAAATGAGATGATATTGTATTCAAAATGATGTTATTACAATGATGAGTGTTTCATATATATAGAACATATGGGGACCATCCATGAAAGGATGAATCCTTTGGATAATAAATAACTACTTATTTATTATATATATTTATATTAAACTACTTTTCACATTATCGATACTGACCATAGTTACAATTTCAACACTATGAAGTGGCTTAATTCTTGATTATACTCATGTAACATAACATTGCATTCATTGAATTCCTAGAACTCTTGAAAGATCCCTATATTTATAGGATTTTTTTTAGAATGTCATGCATGGAACTAAAGATGTTTAACAATTTAGGCCATGCAATTGCATTTTTAACATTAGTATTTGATCACAATTGATGAAAACGCAATATTTTGAGCCTTTTTTCCATCTTTGAATGCATAAGGAAGCTGTCAAATTGCATGATTCAGTGTGATAGTGACGTATAGGAAGATTGCAAGAGAATCAAAGGATTACTCGCAGGGACTACACAACCTAAAGAATTGAGGGGTTGTGCAGTTATGAGTTTAGTAAACTATATGGTTGGAGTCTCGTTCTCCATAAATATCCTAACTATTTCTTGTGATATATTGCATCATTAACTTCATTGTACTCACATTCAATCATAATTTTTTTTTTTTGAAAAACACTTCATTGGCATAAGTGAATGAAAAAGGTGAGATAACACTCCCTTGACAAACCAAATCCTTGGATGGGTTCTTGAATTCTTGCTTTTTCCAAAGCTCTTCCCAAGGCTTTCCCCATTATGATATATGAAGATAGAGAGAGAAGGGGTAGCCTTGCCTCAAGCCCTTGGAGTCTTTGAACAACTTTATTGGCTTACTATTTGTAAAAGGAGTTATCAAATAATTGTATATGCATGTGTTGACCCGTTTATTAGCTGTAGAGAAAACTCAAACTTCTCCATTGTTGTAATCAAATATCAATATTTTACTATATTAGAATAACTAGCCATGTCTAATTTTATCAACATGCTTTTCTCTCCTGCTAGGTGACTACTATGAATGCCTTCTTGAACCATTATGATATTTTATGTAATCTCTTTACCCTCAACAAATCCTCCCTACTCTTCAAAACTTGGTTTGTGCATGCATTATTCTAGCCTTTAAGTTGTTACCTTTCTCAAGATTTTGTAAGACACATTACAAAACAAAAAATTTCTGAAAATGATAAAAAATGATTAGCATTTTATCCTTAGGAAGTACAACTAGAAATGATGGTTTTATACCTTCCTCTACCTTCCCCTTCAA
The DNA here is from genome assembly GCA_010110895.2 of Picea sitchensis. NCBI lineage: Eukaryota > Viridiplantae > Streptophyta > Pinopsida > Pinales > Pinaceae > Picea > Picea sitchensis. The sequence goes on along the minus strand of SNQJ01S0017881.1, from coordinate 208,034 downwards.
TTTTTCTTAGTTCAAGAATCTTAGCAGGTCCTTTCTGGTAAATGTCCCATTCATGCACGAGTAAACGAGTTGAAAAGGCATCTAGAACAAGGTATCTATCAAGTTCTATAATCCATAGATATGGCAATGTACTACTCCAAGATTGGCTTCATCATGAAGTGCTTATCTAATTCAAAGATCACTATTGGGATATTTTCAATCAAACATTTATCTTATTGGAAACTTTGTCTTGGACTGTGTGTACATTAAATCTCAAAATGGGTAGAGGCTAATTTAGGTATTTCATCAGAATCATTAGTTCTACTATTATCTTGCTTCAAGATTTAGTTTATGTTATTTTTCATTTTTTTGTCACCACGTGCTTGTGAAAGGACTCAACATTCATGTCCCAATGTTGAGGCACAAAATCCTTGACTTAAGTCTATGGAACTCCTCCTTTCTTTTATGATCTGGTAGTGATTCATTCTTAGTGTCCCACTCTACCGCTACGAGATGTTAGATCCTCCTCTTATATTTTTAACAACATTGTTTGTAGCTCTATAGCTCTATTTTGAGGTTCTACCTTTCTTGGGCTAGTTTATGCTTCAATTTTTTATCCCATTCTTATAGTTTGAATTTGAAGTGTCTTATCTTATACTCCCAAAGACAGGATTGAGAGCGCACTATTTCCAATTCCAACAAATATTTTCAACAATTCCAATAGTTATGGAGACACTAAGAAAGGCTTCTACCATAATGGTATTAGCCCTAAATATTACACTGTATCAAATGATAGACTAATAGGTTTATGGTCTATAATTTATAGTGGAATAATTGTAGAGGATATATTCTTCTAGTCTCCCAAGAGGGGGCATTGGGCAAGAAATATTTCCAATCTTTCTACTATATGACTTGGACTCGTTCTTTTGTTTAACCATGTGAATATCTCTTTTTAAGGCCTTATACCTATCACTGAATCACAAAATGGTATTATATCTTCAACTTGTTCTTTACACGTCTATGATATACATTCCCCCTTTTTCTCTTGCAATTTGATATGTAAACTGCCATGGATATTCCACTAGAACAACTCATCACAATAGATCTTGTATTATTATGAAAATCTTTTATTATACAGGTTTATTTCCTTGGATCTCATATTTATTATCACTAGCTTATTGCTTAAATTTATGAAACTAACTTAAATATGAAAATGAACACACCATCCACATAGATGAACATAATGTGTATTCTGGGAAACATGATGCAAGGGAAAATTTAGCTAGAAGGCGATGCATATGCTCTACTCTCTTTTCTTTGGTTACAAAAATGCAATTACAAAGAAAGGCACACTAAACATGGAGTTGCCTTTGACACTATGTCTTGAATGGTTGCTACAAAACATTCATCCTCCTCTCTTATGCCCTCAAATCCCACTCCTATATGATATGCCCAATTACAGAACAAGTATAATGCTAAAAGAATGGAACCCCCTCTCTTACTTGCGACCTAGTATTTAACATAGCCTTGTAGTTGTATAGGATTAGGGTTTTTTCATGCCTCAACCCTCAATTAGTGTTAGGTTTTGGATCTTTATAGAATATTCTTGAAAGTCCACACGTGACTAGCCCCATATGTATGAGTAGTAGGGGTCGACGTGGCATCCACTCAAACATTCATCTTATTGGAAACGTTGGCTTGGATCGTGTGTACATTAAAGCTCAAAATGGGTAGAGGCTAATTTAGGTATTTCATCTGAATCATTAGTTCTACTACCATCTTGCTTAGAGATATAGTTTATGTTATTTTTCATTTTCCTATCACCATGTGCTTGTGAAAGGACTCAACATTCATGTCCCAATGTTGAGGCACGAACTCCTTGCCTTAAGCCTATGGAACTCCTCCTTTCTTTTATGATCTGGTAGTGATTCATTGTTAGTGTCCCACTCTATCTCTACAACTAAGATGTTAGATCCTCCTCTTATATTTTTAACAACACTATTTGTAGCTCTATAACTCTAATTTGAGGTTCTACATTTTTTGGGAAAGTTTATTCTTGATTTTTTTTATCCCATTCTTATAGTTTGAATTTGAAGTTTCTTATCTTCTACTCCCAAAGATAGGATTGAGAGCGCACTACTTCCAATTTCGACATATATTTTCAACAATTCCAATAGTTATGGAGACACTAAGAGAGGCTTCTACCATAATGGGGCATTGGGCAAGAAATATTTCCAATCTTTCTACTATATGACTTGGACCTGTTCTTTTATTTAACCATGTGAATATTACTTTTTAAGGCTTTATACCTATCATTGAATCCTGGCATGGTATTATATCTTCTACTTATTCTTTACACGTCTATGATATACATTCCCCCCTTTTTCTCTTGCAAGTTGATTTGTAAACTGTCATGGATATTCCACTAGAACAACTCATCACAATAGTGTTGGTTGTGGAGCTTGATTATCTTCCTAATTCATATGTAGGTAAAAGAGATTACAGGATGCACAATTCATGCTCCCCCCCGGCCATGATGGGGCTGGAATTTTTGTTTTTCTGCAATTCAAATATTGTAATTTCATAGTCAATCTGGATCGTTCATTATAAGGTCACAGATCTGAAGGTAGAAGTTATGTTAGGGTTTTTTCCCCTAGAATGCAACCCTCTTTTATGAGGGAATTGTATTGCGGCTGTGTATTATTGTGAATATTGTATTCTGAGAGATGAGATTGTGAGAGAAAGAAGAGGAAGTTATAACGGGTGTCTTGTAGGTTGTATCCCTTCATTTTGTTGGATAATAAAAACGAAGGACCTGACAATTTCTCTGGTGGATGTAGCCCACACTGGGTGAACCACATATATCTCTGTCTCTATTGTATTGTGTATCTTTTGTGTTTTATTTTCGCATTTGTCTTATTTTATTGCTCCGCAATCATGTTTTTCTAACAAATAGATCTTGTATTATTATGAAAATCTTCTACTATGAACGTTTATTTCCTTGGATCTCATATTTATTATCACTAGCTTATTGCCTAAATTTATGAAAATAACTTAAATCTAAAAATGAACAAACAAGAAAATGAACACACCATTCACACAAATGAACATAATATGTATCCGGGGAAACCTAATACAGGGGAAAATTTAGCTAGAAGGAGATGCATATTCTTTGTTCTCTTTTCTTCAATTATGAAAATGCAAATACAAAGAAAGGGACACTAAACATGGAGTTGTCTTTGACACTATGTCTTGAATGACTGCTACAAAATGTTTGTTGTCCTCTCTTATTCTCTCAAATCCAATTACTATATGATATGCTCAACTATGGAACAAGTACAATGTTAAAGAATGGAACCCCCTCTCTTCCTAGTGGCCCAATGTTTAACATAGCTTGATAGTTGTATAGGATTAGGGTTTTTGCATGGCTCAACCCTCAATTAGTGTTAGGTTTTGGACCTTTATAGAATATTCTGGAAATTCCACACGCGACTAGCCCCATATGTATGAGTAATAGGGATCGACGTGGCATCCACTCAAATATTCATCTTATTGGAAACTTTGGCTTGGATTGTGTGTACATTAAAACTCAAAATGGGTAGAGGCTAATTTAGGTATTTCATCGGAATCATTAGTTCTACTACCATCTTGCTTAGAGATTTAGTTTGTGCTATTTTTATTCTCCTATCACCATGTGCTTGTGAAAGGACTCAACATTCATGTCCCAATGTTGAGGCACAAACTCCTTGACTTAAGCCTATGGAACTCCTCCTTTATTTTATGATCTAATAATGATTCATTGTTAGTGTCCCACTCTACTACTACAAGTAAGATGTTGGATCCTCCTCTTCAATTTTTAACAACATTGTTTGTAGCTCTATAGCTCTATTTTGAGGTTCTACCTTTCTTGGGCTAGTTTATGCTTGAAATTTTTGTCCCATTCTTATAGTTTGAATTTGAAGTGTCTTGTCTTCTACTCCCAAAGATAGTGTTAACACAAGAATTTGCATTTTCAAATTTGGTCAATTGTACAACGCTATGGCACTTTAGCAGCGTTAGTTTTGCAATGCCAATGAACTAGATTATTGTACAACGCTATGGCACTTTAGCAGCGTTAGTTTTGCAATGCCAATGAACTAGATTATTTTGTAGTGCTCATTTCATAGCGTTTGAAACTGGTTGTTGTTGGTAAAATTGTGGTTTTGGTCAAAATTGTGTTCTCGTGACTCACTACGTTGTCCAAAATACCAAATTTTAGGTTCTTTGTCAAAAAGTTAAAAGTTATTTGAAGAAAACATTTGGTTTATAAGCTCATTGAGTTCTCGGGCTTACTAAAGGTTATTTGCAAAGTTTCATAAAAAGCATTGAGCTCGAGGCCCAATCTCCAATTTCTCTAACCGAGCACTCAAGTTTACAAGTCACATTTCAATACAACACATATCAAAGCTCAACGCCCAAAGTCCAAAGGTAAAGAGAGGAACCCACATGGGGCATTGGGTTGCACTAAGCGTCGGTAAACCTCACAACCATCGATGCATATAAACAAGAGCATATCAATCTCTCCATCAATGTGGGATAAATACCCACAGAGCAATAAAAAAGGAGGTGCTCGATTTGTGTCAAGAAAACGACACATGCAGCTAGGTGTCGTTTCAATGATAAGTATCAATGTCGAGTGTCAAGCGGTTAGTCAGTTAATGTTAATTTGAAGCGAGATTTCTGTGGTATGTTCAATTGGAGACTAGCCGTGCTTAAAATTCTTTCCGCCCAGTCATTCTTATTAATGACACGAAGCCTTCAAGCTCCAAGCAAATGTCAAACTGGAAGGGAGTATGTTCTCACAGATCATGGAATTTAGGAGTGGTAAAGATCTATTGAAAAGGGTATTCGAAAGTGTTGGAAAGTATACAATCCATAGTTTGTTTTTCAAACCCCAAATACATCACATCAAACCCTCGCCTCCCAATTTTTTGTTTGTATCAACGCAAGAGCCAAGGTTTCCAACAGATGGTGTTATTGTTCAAACTACCAGGCATAAGTTATCAACGCCAAGGGAATCCTGAATGGTAATGTAATGGGTAAGCGCCTAGGGTTTTTATCCAACACAAAGGTTCAGTGTCCAAAGATAACACCAAGCAAGCTCCATTTTGAACGCCGAAAATGCCAAATGGAATCCATCTGAGAAGCACTCCAACTTCACATGTAGAGTGGTCACATAAATTGCCAAGTGCGGTCATCGTCAAAGGAAATTATTGAGAGTGCCAAGTAAAAATTTAGTGCTTAAATGCCTTTGAATGCCAATGACGATGTTCTTAGGTGTTGAGACTGATGTCGACAACACATAACGCATGCAAACAAAACATAGAAGTGCTCGAATAGTTGTTAAAATGGTTGTCCGAGTCTCTAGATGTGTATTAGTGAAGAATATAGGGATGTTTTCTTGCATGAATGCTAGCAGGGGTGTTGGGTAAGTGCCAATGCAAAATAGAAAATGTGCCTAGAGTCGTCATTCAATTTCAATGGTAAAAGTGGACTATTGAGAGTAGATTACTCGAACGAATCAAACAATCTAAGATTTTCATTTGTTTATCAATGGGCCTTATGGGGCACCAAATCAAGACTATCATACAAACTACACATAATGAAGACATAGTTTTTGTAGTGAGTTTACCAGGCGTGTTGCGAAAATGCTGTAAGAGGAGTTTTTGCAGCGAGTTGTCACAAGGACGTTGCAGAAGTGCACAGTCAGCTTGAGACCAAGACTTTTTCAACTAACAATCGGAGGGAGCATGCCAAATCACCACGAGGATGTGAGGAATCATCTATTTTTCCACCGAAATCATGTAGCTTTAATGAGATCTGCACGCATCAATTAATTAAGGAGTTGAACCCAAAAATCTAGGAGTTGGTTTTAGTTTGTTGTAACTGTTTCCAATTCGAGGGGAATATGAAGATTTTGAATCCTCGAGCTATGTAATCATGATGATCTATATATTGGAGAGAGGAGGAGGGTGAAAGGGTTCAGTTTTGAGACCCGAGAAGGGACCGAGGAAGCAAAAACCCATGTATTATCATTGTAAGCCTGATGGAATTTCATGATTTTAATCATCTTTGCCATTGAAGATTCTCCAGAGTTGTATGATCAACATGTTTAAATATCTTTGTTTCCATTTCTTTTAGTCTTCTCACTCGAACTAATTGCAAACTTTGAGGATCATGGTTTCTTTTTATTTACAAACTCTTGAACAACAAAAGATCTTGTATGTGTTCCTTGATGATCATTGTTTTGTTCAAGTGTTGTTATTCACTTTGCAGAGAGGGTTTCCTACCTGGTGGATATTTTTCTCTTTGTCATTCTCTTCATTATTCTTTCCATAATTATATAACCTTCGTCTAGTATATAGTTTGATTGCCTTCTATATGCAGGGTGTTTATGACTCCATTGCCCAATGGTGTAGTTCACTGATATGCAGTAAGCTTGTTGCCATCTCCCTTTCTCGATCCATCTAGCTGATCCATCTATCAAACCTGATTTAATCATTCTATCCTAAGATTCAAATGGGTATTGGGCTTGTCCTTCTAGTAGTCTAAGGGAGACTCTTGGTGCTAAATTTTTTGGCGTCATTGCCGGGGACGAAGTTGAAAATTTTCCCTAGGAGAAACGACAAAGCTTAGATCCAGTTTTTGATATTGAAAAAGGAATGGTGACACATAACAAACTAGATCATTCACTTGGCGACTTCAATCAATGCTTCAATCAAATTCAAAGACTCCACTGGAGGATGAGCCTTATTGACAGAAATATGAAAGGACAAAGAACCAGGTATCAAATCTTGAGTTTTATCCAAAATGTAATATTTTTTGTTGTTAATTACATCTTGTCCTTTCCCAAGCATATCAAAAAGATTTTTCCATTGCTTATTGTATTCAAATGAAGACCATAGATTTGCACTTGTATATCCTTCCTTAAAAGCTGTAGATATACCTTCTCCTTGGATAACTTATTTTGACCAAGATCCTTCATCCGAGCCATATGATGACTATGATCAGTCTTGTGAGCCTCATGAGACCAAGACTAATATCTTACCTTATATACATAATCCAATATCTTCCAAAATTAAAGAGGGATATAGGCCTCTTAAATTGCCATACATCCTTAGTGATTTTCAAACAAAGCATTACAAATACCTTCCCATATTTGATGGAGAACTTGACAACCTTATAGTCGAAAAACACCTTCAAGCTTTTGAGCATTTCATTGACCTTTTTGAAGTTGAGCATAATGATGTTTGTATGAGAGCCTTTTCTTAGTCACTACAGTGGAATGCTAAGGAATGGTTTAAGCATTTGCAACCTAAATTCACCAGTTCATGGGAGGAAATGAGCGATGTTTTTCTGAATTTTTGGAGTGAGAGGAAGGTCATGGGATCAACATCTTTCTGAATTTTGTGCCATGAAGAGACAAAAGAACGAGACTATCTCAATGTTTAATAGTAGATTTTATAGTTTTTATCATAAGATGCCTAAAGAAATCCAACCCTCTACGGTTGTTGCCAGGCTATGTGATGCAACAACCTTCCATCCATACTTATCTTTGATTTTTATGGAGAGGAGGTCTGTGACTTTGTAGCAGATTTTCTTTAATGCTCAGGAAGTAGAAGATAACCTATTAGCATGTAGTAAGTCATGGGATTAGATTGAGGATTCGGAGGTGAAAGTTGATGAACAAAAGACTGTGCATGATAAGCAGGAGATTGATTATGTCATAAGTTTTCCTTAAGAATGTCATGAGAGTGAGCATAAACAAGAACGAGTTGATTTAAATTTTGATCCTTTGCATTATGAACGGAGAGTTGATTATGCTATGCATTTTTTCGAAGTTTTCAATGATGATGTTTTGCAGAGGATAAAGATCATCTTGTTGAAGAGCAAGCTGTTGTCCCAAACTTTCTTGTTTATGATATTTCGGAGGGATTTGTTCTACCTATATATGATGAGTATGATGTTGATTTTCTAGAGCAACCAACATTATGTTTTTCAGTAGAAAATTATTCTTTTCAACAGTCATATGAAAGCACTCAACCCATATATGACAGTTATGTTATTGAACATGAGGAAAGTTGTGACCTAGATGAAGGTAAATCTTTGCCTTTATGCTTTTCCTCGTTTAAGTTGTTGAAAGAAAATTTTAAGGTCATCAATGAAGCAGAGGAATGTGAGCTGATGCAAAATAACATTGGTTTACTCAAACAAAATGACAACATCATAAATCTGCAATCTTCTCATGCTTTTCATGATCTTGTAGCATGTTATATGGAATATTTCAACAATGAAGATTTGTAACCATTGGTCAATCCTCATCTTGAAAGTGAAAATGATTATGAGCTAGTGTCAAAACCAACCATGTCATTTTTCCGGCATGGATTTCATTGTAACATTTTCATAAGAATTTTAAGACTTTCCATGACAACCAACATTTGGATTTTCATGAAAGCAAGAGAGCAGTGGGAGGGCTGATACAAAGTTAGATCAATATGAACTTTTATGAAGAACCTTTTGCATCATGTATGGAGGTAGTAAGTAGGTCATGTTCTTCGGATTTTGTCAACATTGAATTTGTTTGCAAGCTTTTATTCGAGTTGCTATCAAGTAGGTCTTTCATTTTGCCTTTGAAGAAACACATGCAAGGAGGTCAAAGAGTGGACAAGACGCTTGCATGGTTGCATTGTGTTTTTTAATTTCACATGAATAAGTAGTTCATGGATCAATTGTTAGAGTAAGATGGCTTGCTATTAAGCTCACAGTTATGAGCATCAGTAGTTTGCATTTTGGTTTTCAATATAATGTTTTCATCTTGTAGTACAATATGGTTTGGATTTCAGTTTGGCAGTCTTCGGATTGGGAACAACCCAATGGATCAAGCACTTGGTCTACAGGTTTTTGGCAGCTCACAAACAGCATACCTTCCCCCATGGAGCCTATCTTAACACAAGAATTTGCATTTTCAAATCTGGTCAATTGTACAATGCTATGGCACTTTTGCAACGCCAATGAACTAGATCATTTTGTAGTGCTCATTTCATAGCATTTGAAACTAGTTGTTGGCTGCAAAATTGTGGTTTTGGTTGAAATTGTAGTTTTGGTCGAAATTGTGTTCATGTGACTGACTACGTTGTCCAACAAACCAAATTTTAGGTTCTTTGGCAAAAAGTTAAAAGTTCTTTGGAGCAAATATTTCGTTTATAATCTCATTCAGTTCTCGGGCTCACTAAAGGTTATTTGCAGAGTTTTATAAAAGTCTTTGGGCCCAATCTCTCTAACCGAGCACCCAAGTCTAGAAGACATGTTTCAATACAACACACATCAAAGCTCAGCGCCCAAAGTCCAAATGCCAAGGGAGGAGCCCACGAGGGGCATTAAGTTGCACCACGTGTCGATAAACTTTGTAACTATCGGCGCATATAAACAAGAGCATATCAATTTCCCCATCAACGTGGGATAAATACCCATAGAGCAATAAAAAAAGGAGGCGCTCGATTCATGTCAAGCAAATGGCACATGCAGCTAGGTGTCGTTTCAATGATAAGTATCAGTGTCGAGTGTCAAGCGGTTAGTCAGTTAATGTTAATTTGAATCGAGATTTCTGTGGTATGTTCAATTGGAGACTAGCCGTGCTTAAAATTCTTTCCACTCAGTCATTCTTATTAATGACACGAAGCCTTCAAGCTCCAAGCAAATGTCAAACTGGAAGGGAGTATGTTCTCACAGATCATGGAATTTAGGAGTGGTAAAGATCTATTGAAAAGGGTATTCGAAAATGTTAGAAAGTATACGATCCATAGTTTGTTTTTCAAACCCCAAATACATCACATCAAACCCTCGCCTCCCAATTTTTTGTTTGTATCAACGCAAGAGCCAAGGTTTCCAACATATGGTGTTATTGTTCAAACTACCAGGCATAAGTTATCAACGCCGAGGGAATCCCGAATGGTAGTGTAATGGGTAAGCGCTCAGGGTTTCTATCCAATGCAGAGGTTAAGTGTCCAAAAATAACACCAAACAAGCTCCATTGTGAACGCTGAAAATGCCAAATGGCATTGATTTGAGAACCACTCCAACTTCACATGTAGAATGGTCACATAAACTGCCAAATGTGGTCATCATCAAAAGAAATTATTGAGAGTGCCAAGTAAAAATTTAGTGCTTAAATGCCTTTTAATGCCAATGGGGATGTGCTCAGGTGTTGAGAGTGATGTTGACAACTCATAACGCATGCAAACAAAACAGACAAGTGCTCGAATAGTTGTTAAAATGGTCGTTCAAGTCTCTAGATGTGTATCAGTAAAGAATACAGGATGTTGTCTTGCATGAACGCTAGCAGTGGCGTTGGGTAAGTGCCAATGAAAAATAGAAAATGTGCCTAGAATTGCCATTCAATTTCAATGGTGAAAGTGGCCTATTGAGAGTAGATTATTTGCAAGGAGAAAACAATCTAAGATTTTCATTTGTTTATCGATGGGCCTTATGGGGCGCCATCTCAAGACTATCATACAAATTGTACATAGTGAAAACAAAGTTTTTGCAGCAAGTTTACCATGTGTGCTGCAAAAGTGTTGTAGGAGGAGTTTTTGTAGTGAGTTGTCACAAGGACGTTGTAGAGTCATCTTGAGACCAAGACTTTTTCAATTGGCAGTTGGAGGGAGCATGCCAAATCACCATGAGGACTCAAGGAATCATCTATTTTCCCACCGAAATCATGTAGCTTTGATGAGATCTGCATGCATTAATTAATTATGGAACTGAACCCGAAAATCTAGGAGTTAGTTTTAGTTTGTTGTAATTGTTTCCAATTCGAAGGGAATCTGAAGATTTTGAATCCTCAAGCTATGTAATCATGATGATCTACATATTAGAGAGAGGAGGAGGGTGAAATGGTTCGGTCTTGAGACCCGAGAAGGGATCGAGGAAGCAAAAACATGTGTATTATCAATGTAAGCCTGAGGCAATTTCATAGTTTTAATCATCTCTGCCATTGAAGATTCTCGAGACTTGTATTATCAACATGTTTAAATCTATTTGTTTCCATTTCGTTTAGTCTTCTCACTCGAACTAATTGCAGACTTTGAGGATCATAGTTGATTTTGATTTACAGACTCTTGAACAACAGAGGATCTTCTATGCCTTGCTTGTTTATCATTGTTTTGTTCAAGTGTTGATATTATTCACTTTGCAGAGAGGGTTTCCTGCCTGGTGGATATTCTTCTCTTTGTCATTCTCTTCATTCTTCTTTCCATCATTATATAAACTTTGTCTGGTATACAGTTTGATTGCCTTCAATCTGCAGGGTGTTTATGACTCCATTGCCCAATGGTGTAGCTCATTGATCTGTAGTAAGCTTGTTGCCATCTCACTTTCTCAATCAGTCTAGCTGATCCATATACCAAACCCGATTTAATCATTCTATCCTAATATTCATATGGGTACTGGGCTTATCCTTCTAGCAGTCTAAGGGTGACTCTTGGTGCTAGCATTTTTGGCAGTGTTGCTGAGGATGAAGTTGAATATTTTCCCTAGGAAAAACGACAAAGATTAGATCCAGTCTTTGATGGTGAACAAGGGCTGGTGACACAGAACAGACTGCATCATTCACCTGGAAACTCCGATCAATGCTTCAATCAAATTCAAAGACTCCATTGGAGGATGAACCTTATTGACAGAAATATGAAAGGACAAAGAACTAGGTATCAAAGCTTGAGTTTTATCCAAGATGTAATATTTTTTGTTGTGAATTACTTCTTGTCATTTCCCAAGCATGTCAAAAGCATTTTCCATTGCTTAATGTATTCAAATGAATACCATAGATCTGCACTTGTATATCCTTCCTTAAAAGTTGTAGATATACCTTCTCCTTGCATAACTGATTTTGACCAAGAGCCTTCATCCGAGCCATATTATGACCATGATTAGTCTTGCGAGCCTCATGAGACCAAGACTGGTTTATTACCTCCTATACATAATCCAATATCTTCCAAAATTAAAGAGAGATATAGGCCTCTTAAATTTCCATACACCCTTCATGATTTTCCAACAAAGCATTACAAATACGTTCCCAGATTTGATGGAGAACTTGACAACCTTACAACCGAAAAACACCTTCACGCTTTTGAGCATTTCATTAACCTTTTTGAAGTTGAGCATGATGATGTTTGTATGAGATCCTTTTCTCAGTCACTACAGGGGAATGCCAAGGAATGGTTTAGGCATTTGCAGTCTGAATTCACCAGTTCATGGGAGGAAATGAGTGATGTTTTTCTGAATTTCTTGGGTGAGAGAAAGTCATGCGATCAACATCTTTCTGAATTTCATGCCATGAAGAGACAAAAGAATGAGACTGTTTCAATGTTTAATAGGAGATTTTATAGTTTTTATCATAAGATGCCTAAATAGATCCAACCCTCTGAGGCTGCTGCCAGGCTGTGTTATCCAACAGCCTTCCATCCAGACTTATCTTTGCTTCTTATGGGGAGGAGGCCTATGACTTTGCAACATATGTTCTTTGATGCTCATGAAGTAGAATATAACCTTTTAACATGTGGTAAGTTATGGGATAAGATTGAGGATGAGGAGGTGAAAGCTGAGGAACAAAAGATTGTGCATGATAAGCACGAGGTTGATTATGTCATAAGTTTTCTTGAATAATGTCATAAGAGTGAGCATAAACAAGGAGCTGATTTGAATTTTGATCCTTTGCACTATGAAAAGAGAGTTGACTATGCTACGTTTTTTTTCAAAGTTTTCAATGATGATGCCTTTGCAGAGGATAAAGATCAACTTGTTGAAGAACAAGTTGATGTCCCAACTTTCTTGCTAATGATATTTCAGAGGGATTTGATCTACCTATATATGATGAGTATGATGTAGATTTTGTAGAGCAACCAACTGTATGTTTTTCATTAGAAAATGATTCTTTTCAACAGTCTGATGAAAGCACTCAGCGCATATATGACAGTTATGTTATTGACCACGAGGACAGTTGTGAGCTAGATGAAGGTAACTCTTTTCCTTTATGTTTTTCCTCATTTAAGTTGTTGAAAGAAAATTTTAAGGTCATCAATGAAGAAGAGGAGTGTGAGTTGATGCAAAATCACATTGGTTTACTAGAATAAAATGACAACATCATAAATCTGCAATCTTCTCATGTTTTTCATGATCTTGTAGCATGTTATATGGAAGATTTTAACAATGAAGATTTGCAACCATTGGTCAATACTCATTTTGAAAGTGAAAATGATTATGAGCTAGTGTCAAAACCAGCCATGTCATTTTTGTCGTCATGGATTTCATTGCAGAATTTTCATAAGAATTTGCATCCTTTCCATGACAACCAACAATTGGATTTTCATGAAAGGAAGAGAGTAGTGGGAGGGCTGATACAAAGTGAGATCAATATGCATTTTTATGAAGACCTTATAGAAGTGCATAGTTAGCTTGAGACCAAGACTTTTTCAACTGCTAGTTGGAGGGAGCATGCCAAATCACCATAAGGACTAGAGGAATCATATATTTTTCCATCGAAATCATGTAGCTTTCATGAGATCTGCATGCATTAATTAATCAAGGAACTGAACCAAAAAATTTAGGAGTTAGTTTTAGTTTGTTGTAATTGTTTCCAATTCTAGGGGAATATGAAGATTTTGAATCCTCAAGCTATGTAATCATGATGATCTATATATTGGAGAGAGGAGGAGGGTGAAAGGGTTCGGTCTTGAGACACGAGAAGGGACTGAGGAAGCTGAAACATGTGTATTATGAATGTAAGCCTGAGGGCATTTCATGGTTTTAATCATCTTTGCCATTGAAGATTCTCGAGAGTTGTATTATCAACATGTTTAAATCTCTTTATTTCCATTTCTTTTATTCTTCTCACTCGAACTAATTGAGAACTTTGAGGATCATAGTTCCTTTTGATTTGCAAACTCTTGAACAACATAGGATTTGCTATGCATTGCTTGTTGATCATTGTTTTGTTTAAGTGTTGTTATTATTCACTTTGCAAAGAGGGTTTCCTGCCTGGTGGATATTATGCTCTTTGTCATTCTCTTCATTCTTCCTTCCATCATCATATAACCTTTGTCTGGTATACAATTTGATTTCCTTCAATTTGCAAGGTGTTTATGACTCCATTTCCCAATGGTGTAGCTCACTGATATGCAATAAGATTGTTTCCATCTCCCTTTCTTGATTAGTCTAGTTGATCCATCTACCAAACTTGATTTAATCATTTTATCCTAAGATTCAAATGGGTATTGGGCTTATCCTTCTAGCAGTCTTAGGGTGACTCCTGGTGCTAACAGAGAACATTGAAAGTGCACTACTTCCAATTTTTACAAATGTTTTCAACAATTCCAATAGTTATGGAGACACTAAGAGAGGCTTCTACCATAATGGTATGGGCCCTAAATATTACACTGTATCAAATGATAGACTAATAGGTTTATGGTATTGAATTTATAGTGGAATAATTGTAGAGGATATATTCTTCTAGTCTCCCAAGAGGGGGCATTGGACAAGAAATATTTCCAATCTTTATACTATATGACTTGGGCCTGTTCTGTTATTTAACCACGTGAATATCCCTTTTTAAGGCCTTATTCCTATCATTAGATCCCACCATAGTAGTATATCTTCAAGTTATTCTTTACACGTCTATGATATACATTCCCCCTCTTTCTCTTGCAAGTTGATCTATAAACTGCCATGGATATTCCACTAGAACCTCTCATGACAACATATCTTGTATTATTATGAAAATATTCTATTATGCAAGTTTATTTCCTTAGATATCCTATTTATTACACTAGCTTATTGCTTAAATTTATGAAAATAACTTAAATATGAAAATGAATAAACAAGAAAATGAACACACCATCCATACAAATGAACATAATATGTATCCCGAGAAACCTGATACAAGGGAAAATTTAGCTAGAAGGCAATGTATATGTTCTACTCTCTTTTCTTTAGTTACGAAAATGGAAATACAATGAAAGGGACACTAAACATGGAGTTTCCTTTGATACCATGTCTTGAATGGTTGCTACAAAATATTCGTCCTCATCTTTCATGCTCTCGAATCCCACTCCTATATGCTCTACTCAAATACAGAACAAGTAAAATGCTAAAAGAATGGAACCCCCTCTTTTCCTACCGACCCAGTATTTAACATAGCTTGATAGTTGTATAGGATTAATGTTTTTGTACGCCTCAACCTTCAATTAGTGTTAGGTTTTGGACCTTTCTAGAATATTCTTGAAAGTCCATTAGTGACTAGCCCCATGTGTATGAGTAGTAGGGGTCGATGTGGCATCCACTCAGTACCATGGTAGTCAAGAAGTTGGGTCAACTTGCAGTAGGCACAATTGTTATGGAAAACAAAGTCTTATGGCTATGGGTCAAGGCCACAACATAGCGATACCCTAAAAGATCATTCTTAGACTCAAATCAAGCAATCAATTAAAAGTAACTACTTTGCAATAACTAACTTTCAAAGGAAAGAGAACATAACAAATATGGATTTTGACGTTTGATGTCGATCTCACTTGAAGAGTTTCGCTCTAGAACTCTTTCACAACGATCCTCTGAAACCTCCTACAAACAAAGAGACAAACAACTGCAAATAGGTAGTTATTTGCTAACTAACTAAACATGATCATTTCAATTTGCATAATAGATTCAAAATAATATACAGATAATCTATTAAAATCACGAATCAAAAAATGGAAATGGATGAGAAGGAGAGATATTTTATTATGAACAACATAAAATTTCGTTACAACATGTAACCGATGCAGCACGATCCCGAAACTAGGCTCCAAATTCCTCCACCCAAGGCCATATATGATAGACAAGACCTCCAATACTTTGTGTTCAAATAGGTCCAAGAAAGGCAAAGGCTTTCTTCCTAACAAGATAGGGAGAACACAACTTCTGAAAACAAGGGTTTTCATATAGGAAGGACAATCTCATATGCAAGGGGAAAGTGGAACTTGAAAGACTATAATGAAAATGACAACATAAGGATGCATTTCTCTGTTTTGTTTTTCCTCCACCCCAAGGATCTAATTTACACTCCTTTTTTATAGTTGGAGTAGTTATGGATGGGCTATAGGAGGTCAAGAACTTGAGGAAAATGTTGGGATTTGTTATTTTTTTTAAGCCAAATTAACATGTACGTGGGTTGCTAACTAGCAAGGGGTGTATGTACACGAGTTGCTTTAAGCAGAGTCACATACATCAAGCAAGAAGGGTTTTTTTTAAGTATTGTTTGGGAGGAAAAGAGAGATTTTGGTCCTGCAAACAGGTAAATGGATGTAGATGAGGCTAATGAGTCTTCATAAGCATATGTGGTTTCAAATTATGCTATAAAAAATGTCCCCTAATGTGTGAGGTCAGAAGAGCAATTGATATCCGAAATACATTACAAAATAGTCATTAGATTGTGGAGGGGCCTTGGTAGTACTAGTTGAAAACCAATTCCAGAACAATACCTATGATAGAAACAAGTAAGATACTCTCTTTCCCTAGTCGGGCATCCAAAAATGAAACAAGCAACATATAATGCAAAAATGAAACAAAAAACGGATAATGCAAAAATGCATGAAGGTGAAAATCTAACCTATATGATAGTTTCGAGATCATCACCTATCATAACAGATCGACATGGAAGAATAGGTACCAAAGAAAAATGTCTTCAAAGTCCTTTATATAAGACCAAAAATACTCACCCAGAAGTTAATAAGTCCAATATAGAAACCTCTGATAAAAATAAGTGTTATGGGATACGAAACTTGAAAACAAGAAACCCTAAAAGTACAATATGTACAGAGCAACACACAACCTTATGACTTATGCATAGTATTTCTCCAATTAGAGCGCATTTCTAGGCTCAAGCCAAGGGTTTCTTTGGTAACCAACCTGTAAAGTTTCTAGCTCAGGAAGAGGTCGAAAATCCGTAATCAAAGCTTCAAGGATAGCCTCATCTGAAGGAAACTCAACATCCATGAAACCGGGGCTTGACATCACACAAATACCAGGGCTCGAGGTCGTACAAATAGTAAGATCAGACTCAAGAGAACAATCTAGATCACTCGAGACAAAAGGGGAAAGCAAGAGATCACCTTCCCCCATTGTATAAACTACATGATCAATTGTCGAGACCCTATCTTGAGAAGGAAAACATGATTGTAAAGATCCTTTCTCATAAGCAATTGAACACCGAGGATAAGACACGACATAATTCACCCGAGGCAGGGAAGAGTCGACTTGAACAATAGGAACATACAAAGGAGAACATTGGGCTGAAATCGAACTAGGATGGTGATTATCATATGAAAATTGATCAATAGTGACAATGCTTATGTTGCGATGGAAATGCATCACACGAAAAAGCATATACACCATAACATTCATAGCATAAACATGATCACTCCCAAGAAGCATATCAAAGTCTAAAAGGCCTGGCACCACTAACATATTGACTAAGACAATCTTCCCACCTAACGTGATAGGAAACCGAGGAAGAATCTCCAAAGATTCACTAGGTCTTCTGTCGAAAGCCAACAACTCACTGGTAGCTAACACAAGCTTGGGATAACCCAAAGCTTGCTAAGTCGAGGATGATAAAATACTTGCAGAGGATCCTTCGTTTACAATACATCGATAATACATGTAGAATTAACTTTAACCCTTATCTCAAAAGGTGCAGAATAAGGAAGATGAGACTCAACAAGATCATTCCAATCAAAGGATACCATCCCAGGACTTGGAGGGAGCATACTCGAAGAGAGTGGAATTCCCCATTATTTGATACTCAACTGAAAATGCTAAAGACATAGTTGAAATACACATCACTCCCTAAAAGAAGAGTGGGGTTAGCTAAAGATTGCATCGATGAGACCACTTTGGTAGACTCATCAATCTCCAAGAGAAGAGTGGGATCGACCAAAGATTGCATTGGAATGACCACTTCCTCAACTATTGGTTGAATAGGATGTGAGGCAACATGGTCAAGAGACACATCACCCCCCAAAACGAAAGTGGTATCAACCAAAGATTGCATCGGCATGACCACTTCCTCAATGAGTGGTTGAATATATTTTTGGGAAACCGAAGATGACTCGAAAATAGAAGGTCGTTCAGACAAGGACCACACTCTTTGTACCATAACAATAATAAGGTACAAATGAGTAAGGTGATCTCCCTTACAAATATTATAAGGGAACTTGGGGTTATGTTCTATTCATCTATGTTTCTTAACAATATCAATGCCCCCAACATGACTTGCAGCGGCCGGTGAGTTGCCCCCAACATGACATGTAGTGGCTAGGTGCTAATCTCCAACATAACTTGCAGAGGTTGGTGACTGTTTTCAAATATGACTAGAAGTGATTGGACTCATGCCCCAAACATGACGTGCAATGGTTGGTTGTTTGTCTTCAACATGAATTGTAGAGGTTGGTGACAAGTCTCCAACATGACTGGTAGAGGTTGGTGACAGGTCTCCAAATTGACTCGTAGAGGTTGGTGACTTGATGCTAATATGACTTGCAATGATTGGACTTGTGCTCCCAACATGACTAACAGAGGTTGCTTGTTGGTCTCCAACACGACTCACAAAGTTTGGTGACCTAATGCAAGTATGACTTGTAGTGACTAGACTTGTGCTCCGGGCATGACTCGTAGAGGTTGGTTTCTTGTCTTCAACATGACTCATAGAGGTTGTTGACATATTACCAATATGACTTGCAATGACTGAACTTTTCCCCCATCATGACTCGCAAAGGCTGGTGGCACATCTTCAACGTGACTAGCAAAGGTTGGTGATTTCCTACCAATATTACTTGTAGTGACTAGAATTTCCCCCCCAACATGACTCGGAGAGGCTGGTTGCGCGTCTTCTGCATGACTAGTAGGGGTTGGTGACTTCTTCTTCTTACTCTTCCTCTTCCTATTCCATTTAGACTTTTGGTTACTAGTAGCGTAACTTTCACTAGAATAAGAAGGAGGAGGAGGAGGAGTAGACTTCACATATGCAAAAGGTAAAGTATCAACATCCATACGATTCCCCTGACATAAGGTGCTTATATGAGAAGCATCACGAGAATTTGTAACATTCGTAGTGGTCCATAACCAAACCGATAGTCCTACATTCAACCCGAGAAAGTTCAAAGTGGTCATCAAAGTGGCACCAACATTTCCAAAGAAAGTAAAAGCACAAGAATTTTTGTGGGTAGGGATCCCTTGGTTGGTATCCTCAAGAAATTTGGTTGTATCATTCTTATGCACAGGTTCGTCCCTTGCGGGATTGTTCATGTCCAGAAAAGTTTCACACACTACCTTTGGTGAACTAGTGGTATAAAAACCTACTCCTTCCAAAACACAGCTCCATGCTTTCAAGAGAAATATCAGGGGTCCTTCCCAACCAATGGAGCAGTTGGTCGACCACATTGAATCAATTATCCAAAAGAGGTGATAAAGACACAACCTAAGGGAAACTATACAAAGCAACACTCCACTAAAAAGTCTCAAGAGAAACAATGCAAACAAACAAATTCTTCAAAAACTCATCCTAGGTGGATAAGGTCTTGAGTCTAAAGAAATGAGAAAGTGGAAAGGGACCCTCCAGAAACTGGCATGGGTTGATCAAGTCCTGATACCGATGAACGAAGGAGTGAGAAGTAGTTACCCTAGCCTCCACTTACCATCCCTAGTCGGTGCAAGTAACACTCACTTCGCGGGGAACCCTCCGAGGTACTAATAGCATGATACGACATCTACCTTAGGAAACATGGGAAACCCCTTGCATTCACCTCTGAGATACCCAGGAAAAGCAACTAAGGAT
Source organism: Picea sitchensis (assembly GCA_010110895.2). Taxonomy (NCBI): domain Eukaryota; kingdom Viridiplantae; phylum Streptophyta; class Pinopsida; order Pinales; family Pinaceae; genus Picea; species Picea sitchensis. The sequence continues at coordinate 188,155 of SNQJ01S0017881.1, read as the reverse complement.
ACCAACTCGCAGTCAACGTTTGAGGGAACAATCGATAGTCTATATTGAACGTATGGCTTGGGTAACAAAGCCCGAATCCTCGAAAGCACTACCTCTTGGGGAGGTATGCGAACTAACGAAACCCCCAAAATATGAGCTCTCCATAATGCTTCGTCGAGCTTTGGAGGGGTTATCCCCTTGGATCTTCCTCACGTGACCTCGTGTTTGGCTCTTGTGTGAGAGGAGTTTCCCGGCCACACCTATATGACAGTTTGGTTTGAACTCTCCCTATGTCAGACACCTATGTCTTTTTATCACCCTTGGAGAGTTATCTCTCCAATCCTAATACAAGGCCTTAACCCTAAACTTGTTTGTGAACCCTAGAAACAAAGTCTAGTACATTTTAAATTTGGCATTCAATTTAGTGGTTGTTTTTTACTCAAAGATTGCGGAAGTGAAATTGATGTTGTTTGAGAATCTTGCAAAACTGAAACTTACAAGAACACAAGCAAATAAAACTTTACACTAATTCTTCAATGAAAAAGAGTTTCAAAAAAGAAAAATGCATGAACAATCTTTTAAACCTTGAAACACAATCTTTTCTCTTTCTGATGCAAAGTGCACAATGCAACCTTTTGAGAAAAGAAAAAGAAGCAAACACAAGGATGTTCTTTGTTTTTTTTCCTTTGAAATGATTTCCAAGATGAGAAGAAAACAAAATCCTATGCTAATATATTTTTCTTTTTCAAATAACAATGCAAAGAAAGAAAGAGACCTAACTAGCAGAAAACAAGGTTTTTTCATTTTTTTCTTCTTTCTACCAAAGCAAAAACTAAAAAAAGATGCTAAAAGAAAGAAAATTTTGTTTTTTTATGTTTGAAAAAACAAGGAAAACACAAAAGAAAAGTTTCAAAGATGACCAAAACAACGACCATGAAATCGAGATCCTGAGAACAAGACTAGTCTTATAGTAATGTAATCCAAGGGATAAAAGGGACAAATATTGATCAAAAATCTTTTTTTTCCATTCAAATTTAAGGCCTTACCAACCTCCTATAGGCCACAAAAATTTATGGGACCAAAGTCCCCAATAAGAACCCCCAAACAAGCTAAAACAGGGCTTCAAAAAGGTTGAAAAACAAGCAAAAAAGTCACTTTTTTGGAGGTGTACACTATTGTTTCCATTGTAGGTCGCATATATAAGCTTATGTATGCACTTTTGATCACTTTAGGGAGCATATATGATCTCTTGTATGTGCCCTGGCCTTCTATGGAGTGCGTGTGTACATGTTTCAGCCTTCTATAGGGCGTGTATGTACGCACTTTGGCTTTCTCTAGGGCGCATATATATGCCAACATTTACGCATTTTTTTTCACGTATGTACACGTTTTATATTTCTTCAAGGAGTGTACGTACGCGTATGTTGTCAAAGGAAAGAGTGTATACACTTGGAAAACTTGGAAAATTTGGTCAACATGCCCAAAACACAAAATGCAACATAAAGACCAAAAGAAAGCCAAAAAAGAATGGAAACCAAAAGGCAAATCCAAGAATGAATCATAATGATAGAATCAATTTTTGAAACCAAAAAACAATCCCCAAAGACTCATAGGATCCAAGAAGACCCTATAGTACCACAACCCAACTTCCAGTGATTTGAGTAGAAGAGAAAAACTCAATCACAGAACATGTACACGATTGTCTCACAGACAACCAACGTATGTACACGACTGTGTTAAAGAAAATCCGCGTCTCTACTCAAAGAAACACACGTACACCCAGTAAAAACCCCTCAAAATTGAGAGAAAAGGGCTTGGAAGACTTAGGAAGGATTACAAAAATTAAGAGAATGCTAAATATTGGTCAAAGACATAGAAAAAACTTCACGAGAAATGCAAACCATAAGTACCCCTAATGACCCAAAAAGGGAGATCCCTAGTGGAGTCACCAATTTTGTTATGGAAAACAAAGTCTTATGGCTATGGGTCAGGGCCACAACAGAGCGATACCCTAAAAGACCACTCTCAAACTCAAATCAAGCAATCAATTAAAAGTAACTACTTTGCTATGCGCTTTATCATTCAATTAATTATTATTACCAATCAATTTAAATTTTAAAAATTAATAATAATATATTATTATTATTATTTTATTAGTAATGATGATGATGATGATAATTGTTAATTATTAATTTTATGATTAATATTAATTTAATCATTAATTTTATTATATTTAAATATTGATGAGATTGATGATTAGTATAAGTCTATTTTACAACGTCCTAATCATGAGAGCAAAAACCATGCATTATAAGCACAATACCCCACTAACATTCAATCAATTTCACAAAGAGAAGAAAAAACCATGTATCTATAAACACAATTAAAATTTTTTACCATACTAACATTCAAGCAATTTCAAACCATGGAAGGAAAAAACCATGCATATATAAACGTAACACTGCAAATTAAAATTAAATCATAAAATAACTATGTAATTTTTTTGTTGCCTGTAAATAAGGCATACACTGCCATACCAAGAAAATGTCGACTCTACATACAATATAACATGAAAAGATATCTACACATATAGGAAAATGAAATGAATTTGACATAAGAAGTTGGTTGAATGAAGTTGTTTGAACTACATTTAAATTAGTGGTACAGTGCCATCCCATGAAAATGCAAATAACTGTGTGTACAACATAGCACATAAATGTTTTTACACATATAAGGAAATGAAAAGAATTTGACATTAGAAGTTGATTGAATTGTTGTAAGTGCCCTCCTCGTCTTCTAAACCCTCCTCATTCTCACTCTATAAAAACATAATAAAATAACACGAGTTCAATAAAATAAGGAATTGTTAATTGTTAAAGATGCAATAAAAAACATGTAGGTTAAAAATTTGTCAATACCCTATGATTCCTTCGAATCACTCGTGTCATCATCAATCATATATGTTCATTGTCATCTTTACACCCTAAACTCAAACATTGATATGATTGTCATAGAACGAATAAATAACATGAAAAATGTAGTATATTGAATTCAATTACACTATAAATTTCACTAAAAAAATGCAAGATAAATCCTATCACGATTGACATGCTCAAATATAATATGTCTAAGACTCTATCTCAAACTTTCTTTTTTATTATACTCTTTAGCAATGCTCCAATTTTTTTAATCAAACTTTTCTGCAAGATAAAGCAAAATATAGTAAATAACGATCAGAATTATAAATGGAACTCTTCATAAAACAAATACATATTTTTCAATATTATATAATAATCACCAAGTATGTAATTACAACTCACTTTGCTCCTTTTGTAGATGTGATCATCGATTACTATATATTTACCTTTTCTTATATGAGCTTCCTCGTCTCTTTCCCCGTGTCTAATGTCCTCGTATGATAGTCCATCTCTACCAGAAGTCAAATGATCTGTAGATCTATTAAAACAATTTTCTACCAAGACAAGTACATAAAATCCATGGAATAAAATATACACATAATTTGACATGAATATTGAAAATACACATGCATAACATCAACGTATGCATGGACACTTTATTCAACAAAAGGTAATGAAAGTCACCAAACTCAACTACAATTAACCACACATTGGTGTAAAGATTCGAGTTGATGTGGACACATCCTCCTTCAATCTGATAGTAACACTGTTTTTGGTTTTGGTATAATGTCTTGTCTACCCACTTCTACATGTGGTTTTTACCCATGTAAATTATTACATACTTTTTAGTGGCATATCCTTGTGTGGGAAATCATTCTACATTAATAAATATTGCATAGAAAATAGTAATCTAAGTGAGGTGCTTTTAGATTAGTGGTCACAATTATCTAAGCTAACTACCACTAGATTATTGTCCCTATAGTAGATTCAGATTTGACTACTAATCTATGAGATCTTTTGTATCCATTAAAAGGTTCTTATGCCACTAATGATGACATACTTTTTAATGTGATAAAAACATTCCAACATAAACGTGCAATTATGGCCCAAAATCCACTCACGAATGTAGTATGATAGTGTGGAATTCATTTACTTTTACGACACCCAAAATCTAATGTATTGCATAATTTACCTTAAATGAGCGAGAATGACAGTAAATGATGAAGTGAGTGAGGGACATATATGTAATTGTTTTTCCATTAGACACCTAGGTAATGTGTAGTTGTATTGGTATTTGGCACGGGGGCTTGTCAAAGTGGAGTCATAATACCAACCATCATTAATAGAACTAAATTGACTTGGAGGTCAATGATCCATGTGTTAGGTGCCTTTTAAGAGTAATATGGCCCCCTTTCCATTAAATATTCATTAATTGTGCTAACCGTTTAGGTGATGGGACATGAGTATTCACGATTCCTCGGCCTTACTCTCATATTCATTTTATCATTGGAATTCAATCTTAAACTAGTGCCTTTTCCATTGGGTTATGTAGTTGAAACAAAAACTAAATAAATGTCTATATAATGGATGTAGAGAAATCCAACACTTTTAAAATAAAACAATAATATACTATATACAATATCATTCCTCAACTAGAATTAAGGAGAGGGATATTAGGAGAGGAAGAGGGGTAGGAAGGAGAGGGAGAAGAAAAAGAAGAGGAGGGAGGGAGAAAGAATAAAAAAAAAGAGGAGGGGTAAGGGATAAGAGAAATAGGGAAGGGAAGAGGGGGAAGAGAGAGAGGGAGAAGAATAAGAGGGGAGGAGAAAAAGAGAAGTGGAATATGAAGAGGCAGAGGGGAAGAGGAAGAGGGAGAGAATGGAGAAGAGGGAGAGGAGAAGAGGAAGAAGAAAGGTAGAAGGAAGAGGAAGGAGATGAAGAGAGGAGGGGGAAGGGAGGAAGAGGAAGGAGAAGAGGGAGATGAAGAGAGGAGGGGGGAGGGAGGAAGAGGAAGAAGAAGGGAGGACCCTAAACCTACTTTGTTTTTATTTATTTATTTTAAATCCCATCTACCATTCAAAACCCAAATCCCATCTTGTATCTCCAAAATCTAAATTCTATTTTACTTTAAAACTACAAATTTAAAATAAAAGGGGGGGAATGAAAAAAAACTTAACTTGGTTAAGTGATACCCCACAAATCTCGCAAAGTTTCTCTTGTTGAGTGCCCCTGCAAATCTCACAAAGTTGCTCTTATTGAGTGCCCCTGCAAATCTCGCAAAGTTGCTCTTGTTGAGTGCCCCTGCAAATCCCTTTCAACTCTAAGAATCTCTACCCCAAAACCTTATGTGAAAATAAAATGAGAAGGACCCTCTTTTTTCATTTTGTTTTATTAAAAATGCATAGTTAAGGTGACACAAAACTTTATTTTACATCATCATTTTTTTGTGTTATTTACATCGATGTTGTGTTGTTCATGCCTCAATTATCATGAAGCTAGTATGAAGTGTGGATCATATATGCATTAACTCTATGTTGCATTAGCGTAATGTTTTTCGATGCTGAGAAAATATAGTGTCTTGACAACCTCACATTGTCCAATGCTAATATGAATTCTAGCATTGTAGTAGCCTCGTGAAGTGTCATCGTAGCATCAACTTCACCACGAGCAATGGAGGTTTTGATCTATGCTAGTAGGCCAACGAGAATTGGAGTGGGGTTGACGTACTTTCATGTGGAGGTCTAAGAAATAGACGAAGGGTGCATGTAAGAGGGAAGACATGGTTGTGGTGTATGGGGATGAAGGTGAATTTTGCATGTGATTGGCATGATCTATGGCCATCGAGGCTTGAAATGCTAGTTTACTAGTGGGGCCTACAAGTGACTTAATTTTGTGAAGATTGTCATTCAACCATACGGTTTTAGAAAAAGGCAAACAAAGTATCATTAGAAAGGTATCAATGACTACTTCAACAATGTCCAATCAAAATTGTGATTTTCTATTTTCAATTACTAATTCAGTTGCCCTGAGATTCTACTAGGCAAGCTACCTATGCCACACCCTCGAAACTTGTTTGGAGACACGTGACAGCTCTAAGTGAATCATCCTATATCGGAATGTGTTAAATGATATGTCTTTGGAAAGATCATGAGGTAAGACTTAGTGTAGGAACTCTAATTTTCTATTCCAATGTCCATCATCAATACGTTTTTAGTCGAGGCCTCCAAACTATGACCTTACAACTAATGTTGATCTTGCAAAAGTTTGTTCTCAACAATTAAATCTTAAAACTAGGCATATGATATATCATTTCAAAGGGCTTGGTTAGGCCTAAATCACTGCTAAGTTGGATTTTATCTCTAGGTATAATTCATAACATAATCTGATCATTGAAGTCACAACTATGGAATTCCCCCCCCCCGCCAAGAGACACTCAACTTGCGCTCTTTGTAGATTGGGCATGCAAAATCAGAATTGACCAATTGTGGGCTTGTTGGAAAGATTGTTCTAGTGACTATAGGTTATATCTATTGGATTTTCTAAAAATTCAATAGAATTAATTTCATATTTTATGCAAGACCCACCTCACATGGAGCTCAACCAATGGCAAGTGAAAGGGATCAACATTGAAATTTTTGCAAATGTGCTTTCTTTTGACAAAAAAATATTTGATTAGCTTGGACATGTACTTTGCTAGCATGGGAGGTGTTTATAAATTGAAAATAAGATGGAATGGCCTCACCAAAGGTCAAGTTATTGGGATCTTGAAATAAGACAAACAAGGTCGGACTGAATCTAATTGTGGGATGACAAGATCTTGTTGGGAACTTTCACCTTAATAACTATCCTGAACATGGCTTGAGGGTGATAATGGGACAAGGAATACTATCGATCTAAAATTAATTAGCCTTACTAACCCAAACTCAATGAGTGAGGCCTCGCCAATGGGAAATTGAGCCAACTAAACTCTAAGACAATTTTGAATTCCATGAGATAATATATCTAGCTATGATAGCAAGGTTGGTATGCAACTTCTCACCCACCCTTGGACCCTCCCTTTCCTCTTCCCATATAGTGGACTCATAGCCCCTTTTTCACTCTTCCATAGCTAGCCTTGGAATTTTATGTTAATTTCAAAATAATATACACATATCTTGAGAATACCAATAGAATACCATGGCAATTCTACCTCGTGGTGTATAATAAAAGGTATATTTATCAAGATACATGCCTATAAATTATTTATTCAAGCTTTAGTCTTGAGTTCTGCATTATGAATTCATGTAAGTTATTTATATCATTTACAAATGGGGTCATTTCATCCCATCATCATATCTATTTATTTACAATTTATACATAATCCAATCCAAAACATCAAAGGGTCAAAATCGGGGTATTACAGAAGAAGAAAAACAACCATCATTAAAGTTGCTATTAAGTGCTTAGTGTTGTGATCCCTTAATCCTTGCTTCTTATTCTTGTTGTCCAATCTTATAGTCTGGATTCTCTCAACTGTGGTGGGGATTCTTAGCCCCGCCATATGGCTCCCTCTGACCATTGATATTTACATAAAATTCACCAAGAAGAATGAAAGCAGAACTGCATATTATTCTATCAATGTAGTTGTAGATTCACATCCTCAGGAGTCTTCTTCAACAAAAAAAACTAGTGGGTTTTCTAGTGACAAATATAGTCCTTCTTCTTCTTCTTTGAGTAATTTAATTGTTGTTTTGAGCGAGGTTTCCATGTTTGATGAAGTATTGAACTCGCATTTAGAGTATTTTGCTACCAATATTAACCATGCAATACATTGAAAGACAAAAAAATACATGTAGAGGAGATGGTAAACTAGTAAGTAAAAGCTCCATGAATGATGAAGTTCATATCACGTGTATATCTTGACTGTATGGGTGTCATTGAAAATATTGGAGATGGTTTAGCTAACTAAATGAGATATTTAAATATATAGATATGTATGTCTAGCACTAAGGAATTATAGTCATCTATGTTTTTTTTCATCCAGGTTTGATATTGGAGTCTTTTAAGGTAGTTTCTATGTAAGGTTTAGGCCTTTCTGTACAAGTGTGTTAACGGATGGGTGTTGAGATATGATTTTCCATCATGACATAAAGCTCTAGTTTGTAAGTGAATTTACTATATCTTTGCTCAACCCTAACTTTTGGGTGTTTATTTTAGGATTTTGATATATTCATGGGATCATATGTTGGACTTATGGGCCTCTAATTTTGTTTATTTTAGATTTATTTAAGCTATGGGATTTTTATGGGTTTAATGAAGCTTTGCCTATTTTGGGATTTTATCAAAGTATGTGAGTTTATTACATTTATTACCTCACAAACCAATGTTGTGCATGAAATTTTGCTCTTTCATGAAACACATGCCCTGAAAAATTGAGTGTAGTGTATTAGCTTGAAATTTGAAGAGAGGAGATGGGTTTCAAGGAGTATGGAAAACAATTATACGGGGATAAAAAGGATGGGGGGAAGGAAGAAGGGGGTCTAGAAGAAGGAAGGTGGTGGTGGTAGAGATAAAATCAATAATGGTCGGGAGAAGAAGGATGGTGGAGAAAAAAAAAGGGAGCACAGGATGATGATAAGAAGGGTGGTTATGAATCAAAAGGTGATAGTGAAGAAAAGAAGTTAGAAGGTAAGAAAAACAAGTCCTTGTTCCAAGATATGTCATTGAGTATGACATCCATACTCCTTAGCTCTTCAATAATGAAAATATAAATGCTTGCTCTATAATGTAACTCTCTTAAAGTTTTGTAATCACATGATTTGTACTTGTGCAAAGCCCAAAACAAGACCCCAAATCTTGCGTAACTATGAAGATCCTACCATTGTCACCTTAGTAAGAGTTCCCCTCGCTTTAGTGATAAAGAGGTCCACCACAAGGAAGGATTCCTTGGTGACCTCAACGGATCAAAGTAGCAATTATAGTACCCAAGCATACCGCTTTCTCTCTTTATCACCTAAAGAATGGTCTAGATCAAGGTAGAAGAAGAGGCATGAAGTTGTTTGAGTACCTGCCCAGAACAAGAACACTTTACAACATATAAAACAATCATTTCCAAGTCCAAACATGCAATTGATAACTCTTTAAGACACTAGACAAGATGAGTTGCAATGGTTGTTAAGAATTTGCAACAATAAACAATGATATGACAACAGTATATGATTTATAACAACAACAATAATTAGTTCTCAGAAATGCAACAATTGAACATGAAAACTTAGCATACAACCACTAGAACATTATCCAATTGTTACATTATCCAATTTGTTACATTATCCACTAGTTAGACCACCTTTACAAGAGTGTATGCAACAAATTAGAGTGTTTTATGGCGGTTGTAGCAAACTTTATAAAAACAACACGAAAAATGGTGAGTTTTCCAATGTTAGTGTCAATAATGTTAGTAGAGAGCTTGAGAGAGTTGAAAGAGTGATTTTTTTAACCCATTCACAAAGAGAGCTACTTCTTAGATCAGTGCCTTCATTAACTTATGGAGTCTTATAACAACAAATGCAATTGAGCTTGAAGATTGATCTAATTGCAACCAAGAGGTAGGATTGAAACCCTAAGGTGCAAACACATTTGGGCCCTAGAAATCGTTCCTCCCTTCTTGTAGCTTCAATTAGGTCAAAGATCAAGAGTCTAGGCCTAAAATCCTAAAGTGCTAGCACTTTAGAGCTTTAGGGTTCTAACCCTAGCAAGCACATTTTCACAAATTTTAGACAAAAATCACCTTGTGAGAGGAATAAACACTTATGTTCCTCTCTTAGGGTTTCACCAAGCAAGACGTCCAACATAAAATAAGAAATTTAGGATGAAATATTAATATCATAAGTATAAATTGTAGAAAATTCACTTACTTCATCCAAGAAACCAATAGATAAAACCCTAATTGCATAAATTCCCATCCAAAATAAGTAAAAACCATCCGCAAATGACCTTCAAAGAATGGAACATGAGAGAAAGATAGCCAATGGCCCTTAAAGGGAGAAAATTTCAGAAGTAGAGTCTCTCAAGTGAGAGTTGTTATAATCCAAAATGAAAATAGGGTTTGCCTTTTTATATGAGCCAACCCTAACATAATTTGTCAACATTTCATCTCAATAATAAAATGTGAGTGGGATTGACCTCTTATGTTGCCTCCAACATAATGCCAAAAAAAAATATGCATCAATGAAACCCTTAAAGGATGGCATCATGCTCCAAATGTGTGACATCAAGCTAGGAGAGGGTGATGTCATGCCTCCAAAGGCCAAGTGGGATCCTCTGATGGTGAAAGAATGTGAAGTGAGGTGTGTCCTCACCCAAAGCTATGCCATCATCTCTGGAACCAAACCATCCACCAAACCCTTAACAAGAAGATTTTGTCAAAGGCTAGAGGGTAATGTTAAGAGCCTCTAAAGACTGTGTCTGAAGCTAAGAGGGTTATAATCATGTCTCTATGTGATTTTGAAGTGCATGCTACTGTAACGTCCTCCATCCTATGTGCAAAAATCTTGGGGGTACTCCGCCCAACCTATGGGGATTCCAACCCATATGTGTGGCATAATGACCATAATTGCTCAATAACCCATATGTGTGGCCTAATGACCATAATGACCATAATTGCTCAATAACCCATATGTGTGGCCTAATGACCATAATGACCCATTTCTCTCCATCACACGTGCCAAGGAACTGCAATAAATAAACAACATCCCGGGTAGAAGCCCGGGACGTCCCTCAAGAGCCCTATTAGGGCCATCCAAAGCAAACCAAGGTATAAAACATGGTTAACCAAAGTTCATAAGAAACATTAGTCCTTAATACATATAAAGTAAGTTGCAACTTAATATATAATCCATGTAAGATAATTCACTTGAGTATCCCCTTCAAGCATCATACCAACCCATGATCCCATGTTAGTTACCAAGTCTAAGTATGGGAGGGTCTTCATCCAACCCTATTAGATGTGCCACCTAGACAAGAAATAAAATAATCCAAGTAGAGGGATAGGTCCCGAGAGTGACAAGGAAAAGTAAAATCCCACCAAGAGTAAGTGTGAAAATGATATGGTTGCAGGGCTTACTTCATGGCTTGTGGTGTTAATCTATCTCTATGAGCGCCTTTATGGAGGGTGTGTTTGCTCTTGAGTTACCCTATTTTTGCATGCCAACTTTTTCCAAACCCCAATTTTCCTTTTTCTAATCCATGCTTTCATTTATATTTGCAAATATCGGAGTCCCCTTTTATATAGGGTTTTAGGCTATAGCATTACCTTTTTGGGACCGGGGCGAGCATTGAAAGAGCAGAGATCAAGTTGGACTGACTTTTGGTGGTCCTTATTTACTATGTTCACTTTATTTTCTAGCATCATTTTATTATTCTTTTATAGTAGTCGTGAACCAACCTCTGGGCCTTTAGACCCTCTTCTCACGAGAGAATGGACCATAGTCAAAGTTTAGGATATGCGAAATGCTTTAATATGAAAGGTGTTAAGTATTGTCTAGAGAGAAACGTTACCATTGGGAGGACCCCCCAGTATTACCCCTTTTCCCTAGGTGGTGACAACACGAGACTAGGGCAAAAGAGCTGACCACCAAGGTGAAACAAGGAAACTAACATAATTTCCCAAAACCAGTGATCCATTATTCGACTTCAACCAAATATCCTCATCCAAATGCCCAAAAAATTAAGCACAACACTTCACATAAAAGAAGGAATGTAACACCCATGTTTCCCCCAAATTGTAATTAATCATTAATTAGGATTACCATGTTGTGGCATGGGAACGATGTAAATATATTATCGTTTGAATTGCCAATAATTGACTGTGGGGGTGAAGCCTTGAAAGTACTCGCCATGATATCACTAGAGGAAAGAATGTGAAAACTATAAGAGAGGGTTCATTATGTCAAATGAACCCAAATTTCCCTTTGATGAGGATAATAAACCTCCTCCGGATCCCAAGGGGAGAAATCAGTTAATGAAGAAAGGATCGGTGGTTGAACCATCAACCACCCCCATGAATGGAAGCATGGTCTAGCTGCAGAATGTCATCCTGAAGTACCACGAGGTCCTGCAGACCCATACTGACCCGAGTTTCCTTCTGACGGAAGGAACCAGATAGGAAGGATAACCTTCTCAAGGAAGGTTGTGCGTGCAAGGCACGTAAGGGAATAAAGAGACAGAGAAGAGAACGCGCAGAGCTCTCCAGCAGAGGATGAACATAAGTCTGCGAGATTGATGCTGAGGGAGCATCTGATAAACCTCGTCGAGGCCATGATAGAGAAAGAGATATCTGAGAGTTTACAGAGAGCAGAACCTGAGCAGAAGTTGAGACAGAGAAAGAATACCTGAGAAACTATGAGATTTTCCTGGTGATATCATGGCTTGGCACGGGGGTGGCCAAAGCTCTAAGAATGAATGTCTCTGAGCCTATGGTTGGGTGGAAAGGAGAATACCCATAGTCAATCGTTTGGTGACCAATTGTAATAGATAAGTGTTTTTATTCCTTGTATGCCATAATTGAAATGCATGATTTGATTATCTGTAGATATAATAATTTGTGCCTTGCGTGAAATTGATTATAAGAGTATTTACTATCCTTCTGTAAAATATTGTGTTTGAACGGTTCTAAGTCAATAATCTTGGCCTCTGGTCCGATCAGAAAACCTTCGAGGTGTTTTCCCCAGGGAGTTGCCTCACAGTTCTAGAGTTGGAGTAGACTTCTTGAGACTACCATAGTCTCATTAATTCCAGGAGATTTCCCCACCTTGTTTTAGAACTTAAATTTCTAGGAATTTGGAGGGCGCTTCATTCAACCCAGTAGCTTAGGAGACCACAGGCTCATGCCCACGACCTTAACCAAATATCGTCTAAGAGTAAATATTACAGTCTGAGATGCCTTAGAGGATCCATATGACCAGGGTCTGGGAACCCTCGGCTAGTCTAAAGGGAGCTAGCTCTTATTAACTTTGGAGTTCCGGGAGCTCGAAGCTCTGGGATGTTATACTTCATAACTGCCAAAACTCTTAAACGTTGGATTCGTGGAATGTCATGAGTCGTTGATCTGGGGAGTCTGTTTGGGACCCCTTCTTGACCGTCCGATCAAGCAGTGGAGGGTTTTGCGTGTGGCACTTTGACCAAGTCCTGCTTTGGGAGAGTGGATCGGTCGTAACGTTGGAACCTCCGAAGGCCAAATTTGTGAAGTGATAAGAGTCATAGATCTGTGGGTCTACGTGGATCGACCCTAACCGTCAAATCTAGGCTATGGTCAGCCCAACGCTGACCAACTTCGAGATTCGGGAGGAGATTGCACCGCAATGCCCCCGAAGTAACGAGAGTGGTAGATCTACAAATCTACATGGTCGGATCCTAACCATGAAATCTGAAGGATGTTAGAAGGATTTCAGTTTGGTGTTATGTGGCAAGTCAACGTCACTAGGGTGACTTGGACCCGCGATCAACGTGCCACGTGTCGTTGGGATATGTATGTTGTGCAGAGCCCTTATGCCTATTAGAACGTGACACGTGTCACCCCCTGATGAGGGCATGTCTCACCCCTGACCCTCACCATGTGTCAACCTCTCATACATGCCTGATTGGCCAAGGTGGTTAAGGATGTAACCGAGACTCCGTGAATTAAGGACTCTGGAGGATTTGGGGTGTAGTATCGCAGAGAGACCAAAAGACCTAAAGGTTGGAGCTACGTCGCAAGCTTACGGGACCTCGAAAATATTTAAAGGTTTGGAGTGTGGTGTCAAAGCTACGTGGAAACACTTCAAAACTCTGGAGGATTTGCATGCAGCACAAAAAAGAGGTGTTCGACGCCAAAGTGTCGAACGCCAAACTCTCCCCTCACTTAAGTGTTCAATGAGGAACGAGCCCCGCCATTGGATCAGACGGTGGATGGACTTCCCACTGTAGATGTAAGAACTTGGATATGGCACGTGTGAGGAGGATCCACGTCGCCTTTGGCCAATGAGGCTCACAGATCTTCGGAAGGGTATAACTTCTTACCCAGAGATCGATTTTGAGAGTGGAGACAATGGTTGGAGAGCTCTGGACGAGAAGAACGTGATAAAGACCCTAGAGTGAGGTTTCAATTAATTAAGGAAAGACAAAATTGTTATTCCCCACATCTTAAAAGAGTATTTAGGGGTCGGGTGTGTTACAAGGAATAACATACCTCGTGGTGAGAATAGCTTACCTTCTCGCATACTCCTTGTTGCTTGAATGTTATGAGCCTTGGTTGATGTGTGTTGGGAGGAAAATAAGGGAGGTTGTTGGGTTTCCATATGGGCATACGTTGATCATCATCATCATGGTGTAGATCATGTTCTCCATTGTGGGCCTCAAGACATTATCTACTCTCGTTACCCCTGGGCATGGGGGGTAACATCTAGCTCCAACATGGGGACATGTGCTCACCATAGAGTTCATGAGAAGCTCAACATCTCTCGTTGTCCAAGTCTTAAAATCCTGCACCCACTTCAAACAACAACACCCTGTATATATATATGCATGATGCAACATATATACAAATCCCTAACCTACCCACCCTAATCTATGTTAGTTGAAATGTTGGGTATAATAATATGACCAGTGAAACCATTATAACATTGTAGCAAAATTCCTACCTCTGTGCTTCATCATAATCCAAAATAGGTATAAGTCAAGCACCAAAAGATCATGATTTAGAGTAGTCATTGTATCATATCCAATCACAAAACCTAACTCATGCAGGTGGGAGGGAGGGACAAAATTATGCCAGTCACATCCCCACAAGAATTCTCAATCCTTCTCTGAATAGGGTTGTGACAAGATGAAGTTTCGTAAGGCTAACTTGGAGACCTCGAAGGTTTACTACTCTGGACCTCATCACTCCCAAGGCATGAGAAGGGATGAACAAGAATTTGAAGGATGATTCATGATTACTCAAGGGGAGGCTGAAAAAATGGGAAGACAAATTTATTCTTAAAGCATCCAACCTACCCTTGAATTCTAAGATTTTTTTTTTCCCCAGAGACAACTTGGGTCAAGGAACATATTTCCCAGCTGCATCCTCAGTGGCATACCTAGATGAAGGAAAGAAAGAAGGTTGGAAAATTTCATCACAAAATTCCTTGTCCGGGCAAATCATAACCTCACGTTCATCAAAGTTAAAGCACACAAGTGGTTGAAAATATTCTTTGTAGAATAAATCCAAGTGCTCAAAAGAATAAGCATCAAAGCCCCTATGATACAATCAGAAATCATCATGCGAATATTGTACTAAGTCATCCTTGGGTGGTTGGAACAAGTCTGTAATCATGTTATCTTCTTGTTTCCAAACATCTGAATCAATAACAATCACGTACGGTTGTTCTAATGTCAACAATTGAAAATGACCTTCAATATCATAAATTGTATCTTCGTTAAATCCATAACAAGTCACATCCTGTTTGCATCTCCCAACGTGTATAAACCCATCAATATTGATAATCACATCATCAATCTCATTACAACATGAAGGGTCTAATGCATCCAAGGTTTCCTCTAGCACATCTTCACTTTCCCATTCATGAAATGCGTCAACATTGAAAACTTGGAAAGGGGTGTAACTTACCACATTATTTTCTTCTTGTACAAGAGGAATTGAGGCTTGGATGTGTTCATCAAGTGGAGGAGCAAATATCAACACTTTGTCTTCATGAGGAGCCTCTTCGTGGATTAGGTCTTTAACAAGGTGTGTGTTCATCAAAGTGTTCTTCTTCGACATATTCACAAGGCAACTCATGTTCTTCTTGGTAGTCTTCCTCATGACTCACCTCTTCAGGCTCTCGTTCTTTAATCATGTCATCACTATCTTTAATAGAATCATGAGGTAATCCTTGCTCATTTTTAAGGGGTTGGTAACCCTCTTCATAAGTTTCTTCCTTGGGTTCTTTCCTTGGAGATGCACAATCTTTTTCATGCAAGGCATGCTCAAGATATGGAGGTTCTTTGTTAATAAACTCTTCACTTTCGATAGATTCTTCCTCTTGGGCATGGTACACTTCACTAAGGTCTCTTATAAGAAGGTCTCGGAAAAAACCCTCACTTTTAGATCTCGTGGCAAGCTCTCGAAGAATTTCTTCATATGTTTGGCATTGGGGTTTTGAAAACTCAAGAAACCTGCTAATGAGATTTGTGAAAGAGGACAACCTTTTGATTTGCAACAACTCTTGATCCAGTCTTGTATTCCAATGGGAAGGAAAGTATAATTTTTTTTACTAGTACATGCTCATATCCCGCTCTTATCTCATGTATGTACTTCAAGAACTCTACAATGTGAGTAATGGGAAAGCCTATGAATTTTGGAGATTTCTCCTACCATCTAATGTCAAAATCATTGGGTACCCCAAAAAACTTTCAAAATCAATAGAAGGATACATTTGATCTCAGGGTGCCATGATTCCATTACTCGAGAATACACAATATCACAATGTTGAGAGAGTATGATGACACATGGAAATATATCATTGGAGTCGCTAGATGATATCCCTTGGATCATCAAAGGAAGGCGAGGAAACTGCCCTCAGTGGAGTTCCTAGGTAAACTTGTAATATAAGGGCTTCAAGAGAACGTTTACCAAAGATATGTCGTTGAGGAGAATGACTCATTCCTCTCGAGAAACGACGCCAAAATGTTATCGGAGGATTTGTACTTATGCAAATCCCAACACAAGATGAAAAATCTTGTGTAACTATGGAAGATCCTACCACTGTCAACTTAGAAAGAACTTCCCTTGTTTTAGTGATGGAAGACATCCACCACAAGGGAGGCTTCCCTAGTGACCTCAAGGAATCAAAATAGCAAGTATAGTTGATCTGAAAATACCGCATGAGTTCTGATACCACATGATTCTTAAATATCAACAAACTATGATGTTAATTCAGCCCAAAGAATCCTCAGGTTCCAATTAGTTCATATGCAGATACTAAAGCATCCGACCATATTCAAAAATATAAATGAAGATCGTTTAACTATTAGCAAAATATCATGTGAATGACTTACTTATCCATAAACCCATAAAGTGATGAATAATTTGAATTGTAAATAAGATAATACAACAGCAAATAAAAGAACTGAAACACATATGTAATTGACATACATCATTTCATCTTCAAAGTCCCTTTAAACAACATAATTGTCCTTCATCATCTTAAAATTCCAAAATTACATTACAAAATGAGCTTACATAACACAATTTACAAGTTGCTCCAAAAATCCGTTGCTCAAATGTAGAAACTGAGTGCACCGTTGAGTTCATGGTGAAAAATTGTCCAATTTTAATATAAAATACTCAAAATTTCGTCAAGGTGACCCTCGACACATTTCACGGTGTGGTCTCATAAATGTGTGTACTCTTGGGCATGAATTTCGAGACCATTATGCATCAAAATGATGTGTTTTCATCCTTGGGGTGTGTTCCATTAAATAGGTGTGGGCTTCTAACTAAACCCCAAAATTAGTGGTAAATTATTACTAACTTTAGAAAGAATCCCACTAAACATGGGGCATTGGCATCATAATAAATATTTTATTTATGGTTTGTTATAACAAGTGATTTTTGTGACACATTCGTTAAAACCCTTCGCTATTATAGCGAAGGTCTGAGTTTGATCCTCCTTCCGTGCATATTTCTTTTGTTATGTTGTTTAAATATATAACATATGGCTATATATGTGGGTTATAACATATCCGTTGACATATAAGGTTAAGCTCCCTGCAGCTTAGGTGATGGTCGCATGCCATAACACTCAGACTAGGGTTTGGGGCTAGGGCTAGTCCCTGGCTGCTTCCCCCCTCCAACCAAATTTTAATACTATAATAAATATATTATGTCAAATAGATTTGTTAAGTCAAAATGTGTGGCTTAGTAGTTGTGGTCCGTATGTTAAGTCATTGGTTGCTCAAGGAGATCATGGGTTCGAACCCCACTTACCTCAAAATTTTACAATACATAAACCATATTGGTCAATGGGAATTTTCCATGTGGCAACTTTTCATTGGCCCTCCTATGCCATGTGTCAACATCTCATTGAGCCACTTGGATGCCTGCCAACTCATCTGCTAACTATACATACCATGTCACATGCTATGCCACATCATTTGTTGTACAAACATGTGCCATTGTTGATGTCATCATGCCACGTGTCACCTTCTGGTGTGGCCACGTGGACCCTTGTTTTGCATGTTTTGACCAAACTTTAGTTGCTCATAAATTTTGTATACGAGCTTCGTTTGACTCATCATTTGCGTCGTTGGAAAGTTGACGATGAACTCTACGCAATGATTCCATTTTCACAAACTTTTGAGATGGTCAAAGTTTGAGATTTTATGGATCCCCTAGGACCTCTGTGAGCATTCTGGATCCTCCTAGACCTCTCTGAGCATTCCTTAGATCCTCCTTGATCACACATCCCCACTGAAGAACTCTTAGACCTCCAAAAGTATTAATACTCAACAAATTAGTGATGATAGTTCACTCTTCCATCTTGTTGATTCTTTCATAAGTAAGCCTTCATCTTGGGTCTTCGATCTCAGGTACTAGATCAATGTACTTATGTCTGCTTCTTTGGAATATGGCTTTGACTCTGGCCTCTGGCATTGTAGCTAATATGTTATATAGCTCTGGTTTTGGCTCATAAATATCCAAACTACAAAAGTCATGTTCACTGAATATTTGCTATCCCTGTATATGTATTTCAACATCCACTCCCATCTCCTATTGTTGAAGATAGTCTATCTCAACCAATATGAAACCAATTCGAATGTTGGTCTATGCCTTTCCCATTAGGACTCTTTGTTCTGCTTGATGTATCTGTAGAAGTCCCTGAATACTTTGTTCATTGTCGCTCCTACCTTGAAGAACAATTATGCATGTACTGTGATCATCTATACCTTCCTCGATTGCTTCTTTTTCAAGGTATACATCTTCACGAACATGACATAGTACTTTGAAGATGCTTATAGCATGCATCTTCATGCAACTCTTATTTTTGAAGAGGCCTCTAAAAGTATGGATCATTCATAAATCAAGTGAGAATGCTTCTACCTCACTTCTACATTATCATTCAAATTTCCTACTTGGATAACAAGCACCTGACTCATCACAACCATAATGAAGACTGAAACAACACGGTTGACCAAGTTAACCATCCCCTTAAATTCACAAACTCTGCCATTCATTGTTGGAGTAGCCAACCATAATCCATTGATTAGTAATAATTTGAACAACAAAACTGAATATACAGACGTGAAAGAGAATGAACCATCAACATATATGTCCTTCTTTACTGGAACAACATCAACCAAGGGACCTATTCTTCCTTCAACCATAGGTTGTATAGCTGGATCCTAGATAATAGTATTAGCTAGCATATGCCCTGTAGTGACAGATGTCAAATTCGTCTTCACCCGATGAGCTCTCACAATGAGCTCAATGTCATCCTTGAAGAGATGATACTTGTTATGTTCCTTGTACAAAACTGCATTTCTGTCATACAAGTATTGTTGGCCCTTGGTTATGGAAGGAAGCGAAGAACAAGGAAGAAAAGGTGAAAAGCGAACTTCGTGGGAGACACAGTAACTGTCACTGGGTCGAAGTAAGCAAAAGAGCAAAAAATATGGAGCGAAGTAAGAAAACGCAAGCCGTTGGACAAGAGGATCAAGAATGACAAATCAACAAGGAAGAAGGATCATGGACAACTCAACAAGTGGAAAAAGCCACCGTTGGATGCTTTGGAGCACCGCGCGAGAAGGAAGGAAAGACATGTTGGTGAAGCCCGGAAAAAGCGAATCAAGTTGACCTAGGATTTTAAACACCTAGGGTTTTGATCTTTTAGGGTTTTGGCCTAAGGCTGTCGGTGAGGGACTATATTGCATAAATAGAGGTCGAGAGGACCTGGGTCGGGCCGGTACTGTTGTTGAGCATTGTTATTGATTGTTGTTCATTGAGAGAATATTGTATTGTGAGCGAAAGAAGGGCTGAGAGTAAGAGCCTTCTGGCATTGTAAGATCTTTAGCTGGGTGTGAAGATCAAGTCCTGCAGCTGGGTGCGTAGGAGGGGGAGAGAGAGAGAAGAAGAAGAATATATGTTGGCAGAGAGCACAGACAAGAACTGTAAGCTTTATCTTGATATATCATAAGCACAGTTTTGTGGACGTAGCCCTAGGGAGAGGGTGAACCACGTATATTTGGTGTTATGTGTGCATGATTGATGCTTTATCTTTGTCTTTGATATATTGTTATTACATTATTGTATTAGATCAGATATATAAGAAGGTGGAGTAAATCTTAGCGATAAGTAAGCTAGGTACACTGCGTTGTATTATGTTAATATCCACTTGATATTCCCCTGGTTGTAGACATCTCTGTCCTGCAACCCCCCCATAGCTACTTCGAGTGAGACTGCATCTGCTTCACAGGTGTTGCCAAGAGGGCCAGTAGTTAGGGCTTGTTGGTGTGCTCTTGGAGTGAACCTTGGGTCTGCCCCTGTGCCAAAAAATGGTTCTGTCGCCGGGAGCAGAATCTGTGTGAGGGAATTTCAAGGTGGTTCCCATCGAAGACAGAGATTCAAAAGTGGATAGAAGATCAAGAAAGGGACTTCGTTGAAGCCCAAAACAAGAACCCTATGCTGAGTACTGAAGATTGGCTACAAAGACACACTTTCACCGACATCCATGATATCTTCTTTGGAGGAATCCATCAGGAGTTGTTTGAATGGTTGGCTAGGTTAGTTGATACCCAGTTCGAGATTAGATCTAGACCCCCTATGGTTTGGACACCGACATTGATCCAGAAGGTTAAAAGAGTCGACAACGTTATATCCAGAGCAATAGATCATTGGTTTTATAGTACCATTGGAGGGTATATCACCGAATTTGTTGTTGACAGAGTAGAATCGTATAGCCAAGCCGAGAGATACTTTTTCAAAGGACCCAGAGGGAAATTTTTGCATTTTCTGAAGTTAAGAATCAAGATGCTCTTGCATGAGAAGAACATTCTAAAGATACAGTAGATTGGTTGAAGCCAGAAAAGCTAATGTTCAAAAATTTGGACAGCGACAACAACACAGAAGCTGGACATACGCGGAGTGGGAGAGTGTTTAGAGGGGTTCACCTTGAGAACCTATTCAAGAAAAACTATGGAGAAGAAGGTTTATACAGTGGGGAAGAGGCAGATCTAACAGACGAAGAACGTCCAGAACCTGCTAGGCCAGAGGAAGGAGCAACTGAAGAACTTCGCTAGGACGAGCTAGAAAACTCAGGAACTGCTCAGACTGCTGAAGTAAGTATCATTAACCCTCATGTTGTTTCAACAACACTAGGTAGTCAGAGTCACCAAAGTCCTCAGAGTGTTACTATTAGCAGTTCAACATCTACTCAGACATGAAACGTAGGTAGCTCTATGGCGAAGGAGATGAGGTTCCCTATCTTTAGAGGGGATGGATATGAAGACCCAGATCAACACTGGTTCTTGTGTGAAGCTATGTGGAATATTAAGAATGTCATTGATGAGGCCGTCAAAAGAACCCAGTTCAGAACCACTCTTAGAGATTGCGCACTGAGCTGGTACATGAAGCTTGTCCAAGGACTTGCACAACCCCAACCATTGAATGAGATCAAGAACGCGTTGATGGCAAAATTCAAGAAACCCAAATCAGAGTCACAATGTATTACAGAGCTGAAGGAGATCAAACAGAAGGTTGTTGAACCTGTCTGGGAATTCGATCAGAGATTCAAGACCTTAATAGTCGATTAACTTTTAAGATCCCAGATGAACAAAACAAAAAATGGTTCATCGCTGCGTTGTTACCACACATCTGAGTTCCTCTGATGCAACAGAAAATTGATTCGCAGTCTGAGGCGCTAGAGATCGCCATGAAACTTGAATCAACCCCTATGGGAGAATCCATCTCGGGTATGAGCCAGATCTTGAGCCAACTGACCAGTTTTTCTTTACAGGTCAAAGACATAAAAAAGGATAAGGGAAAGGACAAAAGAGAAGACATATGGTGTGTCAAATGCAGATCAGAGGGCCATGATAAGGAACACTGCCCTGCATTTCATGAATATATGGCCTAAGGAGCTTTGAGCCCCTTGAGGCAAGTCACATTGCCTTGGTGCGAAGTATGCAGAAACCGACATCACCTTGGTTAGTGTTATTACATGCAGAAGTATGTTCAGACACCTACAAACCTATATTGCACCTTTTGTAAGTTAGTAGGGCATGATGATAGAGACTGTAGGGCCTACGACCTCATGCATGAAAGGTCAAGATATGTATACAAGATCCAAGGTGAAGTACAACAAGAAGGAAACACTACACAGTAGAACTCCCCGGGAAGAGGAAACTTCAATCCTCGCGGTTGATACAACAGACGAGGAGGAGGAATGGGTTGAGGCCGAGGACAGATAATTTGTTATAACTATGCATAGCGAGGACATCTAGCAAGGGATTGTCAGAACCCTTGTACTACTTGCAGTTATTGCAATTCTTTTGAGCATGTTATAGAAGATTGCCCCATACTGTTGGCTAAGCTTCAAGAAAGACGAGGACATTAGTAGAACCCACAAGTGCAGTTGATATATGCTAAACCTTGTGGAGCATACCCTAGAGTCGTTGTTATTACTGGAGGAGTCGTTGTTACAGGAGAAGATAGAGTGACCTAGGAAAAAACTACAGAAGACTCAAGAGTCAGAAAAGCTGCGGAGAAGACTCGAACTTTTGATGCCAAGAAATAAAGACAAACATTTGAAGATGAAAGGAAATCATTTAGAAGAGATCAAGTCTCATCATCAAGAACATGGCCAAAATTAAGAGAATATGGAATGCCACCGGTATTCGATCATTCTGCTTCGCCGAGAGAGGGAAAAGAGGTAAGCAAGCTCATGGAATTTCTATATACTTGTATTAAGCTAATCCAGGATGAAAACGCCGTAAGAGAACTTCTGAATTTAATCAAGCAATATGATCTAGGAAAGATAGACCCCTTGTTGAATAGGGAAGTACACCAAATTGGGAAAAGGAGAAGGACAAATACAGAATTACACTTGAATGCTCAAATAGGAGAGTATGATATAGACTATGTGGTCCTCGACTTAGGGTCGGAGGTCAATGTCATGACAAAGCAAACTTGGGCACTAATGGGAAAACCGAGATTAGTCTATTCTCCTATAAGGCTTAGAATGGCTAATCAACAAGTTGTCATCCCATTTGGCCGACTGGAGCATGTCCTTGTGGACATCGACAGAGTGAGGACCTTTGTAGATTTTGAGGTCATTGAAATTGTTGATGACAACTGCCCTTACCCAACGTTGTTAGGAATTGATTAGGCAATCAACAACTCTATTGTTGTTGATTTGAAGAAGATACGTATGACATTTGAAAGAGACGGCCTAAGGGTCATTGCACCTTTAGATCCAGATGAAGGTCAGAGATACACAGAATTCGTCAGAGAAGAAGACCACGCATACGAAGTAGAGAATATCTACAAACTGACCGCCAGACAACAAGATTACATCAACCTACAGTTGATGGGAATCTGAACTAGCGAAGTGACAATGTGTGCTCATCAAATTCAGAAGAAGCTCTGGAGAACATGCAGAACCATATGTATGAGGTATCTACCAGAAGATGTGCCAGATTAACCAGAGAAGTTCGTTGGATCGGCACAACAGTAAGTAACTTACCCACATTTGATGGTCTGAACCCTTTAGAAGCCTTCTTATCATATTTTGAAACAAGTGTACCGACACAACAACGATTGTTGGCAATGGATGAAGCCCTGAAAGCCACACCAGTAAGATGGTGGGGTACACATAAAAACAACATCACAGACAGGACACAATGCCGAACCTTGATGACAACACGGTTCTCAACACAAGCGATAAATTGCGAAGTAAGATATACCAGTTGAAGTTGCCCAACGGACCATGTGCGAAGCTATGAACAGGCCGAGAGTGACATTCCTCGAGAACAATGGGTGCATAGATTCATTAACACACTGAAAACGACCCCTATCAACTGGTATCTTCAAGCAGAGTTGCGCCTCGTCACTACAGATTGGGAAGGTATGATTCAGAACTTTGTAACCACCTTTTTATTTGAAAGTGAATATCCTTCAGTAGACTGAGCATTTCAGATCGTGAGACAAAAGGTATTTGAGGCAACATCCAGCCTCCCTATGGAACAAGAAGAGGACGAATGGATTGCTCCTCTCCAGAAATTGTAGAGTTGCTACAACATCAATACCAATGACGATGATGATCCCAGAAAGGTAAACATTACTGAAATAGAAGGCCAAAGAAATTTAGAAGGTCCAGGAGTTGAGTTACCATTTATTGGTCAGCCAATCAAGATTAAAAAAGTCAATATTGGAACAGAGGAGACACCGAAGCTTACCAATGTCGGAGATTATTGGGATGCTGCTACCATTGACAAAATTACAGAGCTACTGCATGAATATCAGGACTTGTTTCCCACCAAGTTCACTGATATGAAAGGAATCAAAGGGCCTATGGGAGAGATGAGAATACCTTTGAAGACAGATGCATAGCCATTCAAGCAAAGACCCTATAGATTAAACCCTAAATACAAGGAAAAAGTGAAGATTGAGCTCGACAGAATGGTGGAAGCAGGGATTATTGAACCTGTTGAAGAATCAGAGCGAATCAACCCTATGGTCGTACAAGACAAGAAGACAGGAAAAATTAGGATATGTGTGGACCTCGGAAAGTTGAACGATGCCTGTCTGCATCACCCTTTCCCTACACCATTCACTGATGAAGTATTAGACAACATGGGAGGCCAGGAGGTATATTCTTTCACATATGGATTTTCAGGATACCATCAGATCCAGATATCCAAGGAGGACCGCCACAAGACCACGTTTTCCATGGAATGGGGATCCTACCAATACACAGTGATGCCATTTGGATTGAAGAATGTCACAACCATCTTTTCCAGGGTGGTGGTCGAAGCGTTCAAAGAATTTTTGCATAAATTTTTAGAAGCTTATTTTGATGACTGGATTGTGTTTAGTTTGTTGAAAAATCATATTGAATGTCTAAGGCTAATGTTGGATAAATGCAGGCAGTGTCAAATTTCTTTGAATCTTAAGAAGTGCATCTTCTTCTCACCATTTGGAGTGTTATTAGGCCATATTGTATGCAAACAAGGACTGTTGGTTGATCCATCTAAAATTGCAATTATAGTTGATTTCCACCTCCAACTTCAGTCAAACAACTACGCACTGCGTTAGGACATACTGGCTATTACAAGAAATTCATTAAAGGCTATGCCCAAATTACAACACCGATGGAGAAGTTGTTGAAGAAGGACTACCAGTTTGGTTGGACAAATGAATGCCAACAGATCTTCGACACACTGAAACAGAAGATGGTCACTACGCCCATTCTGGTCTTTCCAGATTGGAGCAAAGAGTTTCAAGTGCACGTTGATGCGTCTTCTATTGCATTGGGAGCAATATTGGCACAACCGGGAGAAAGAAACATCAATTGTTGGGTATATGTTATATTATTTGCATGAGTAGTAGCGTCTAAGCATATGCACTGGGCGCATAGGAGGGCGGAGCCCCCTGCGCGGGGGTTCGAGGGCAACACCCTCTAATTTTTTTTTTCTGCCTCGGGAAACGTGTCATGTATTTAGGTGGTTTTTTCGGCACATGGTTTTTGCTGATGGTTTTCTATTTCTGGTTAAGGAATTAGGGTTTTGGACTAATCCAGGTCATTGGGTTAGGGTTTTGGATGTCGTTGGCTCCTATATGTATATTGTATATTGTAAACAATGTAACATAATGAATGAATATAATATATGTTGGTTTTCCTGGTTTGGGTTTCCAGGGGAAAAATCTCTGTGTAATGTTTGTATTTTCCATTGTATTTTTTCTATTATTTTCTGAATATCTATTTATAGTAGACATTGTACAAGGTTAGAATTTACATTTGGTATCAGAGCTTTATTGGCTTTAAGGGGACGCCTTTGTGGTCAAGGGTTTGGCTCGGGACTGTGATAATCCTTGTTACAGTGGGAGATCTGCGGTATTGTTTTTCAGGTGAAAAGAAATGGCAAGCAATTAGAAGATGGAGATCAAGAAGTTTAATTGGAAAAGCTTTGAACTATGGAAGCTCAAGATGGAATATCTTTTGGTGGACAAAGATCAGTGGATCGCGGTAGATCTAGGTACTGCACCTACAGGAACTTCTGCAGATGACTGGAAAGATATGGATTGGAAGGCAAAGAGCACAATCCGACTGTGTCTCTCCGATTCAGTATTACTGAATGTGTTAGAGGAAGCTACAACCAAGGATTTATGGGAAAAGTTGGGGAAGTTGTATCAATCTAAGTCCCTGGTAAATAAACTATTCCTGAGAAAGAAGCTGTATAACTTGAGGATGAGATATGGAGACTCGGTGGTAGAGCATTTGAACGCCTTCAATGTTGTGGTAAGTCAGTTAGTATTTGTTGAGATTAAAATTTCAGATGAAGATAAATGTATCAGTTTGTTGTGTTATTTACTAGACTCGTGGGATAAGCTGGTTGTGGCCATAGGTAGTAATACAACTTCTTTGAAGTTTGAAGAAGTGGTCTCATCCTTGTTGTCGGAGGAGATGAGACGAAAGAATATGG
>SNQJ01S0017881.1:140412-159105 GCA_010110895.2 Picea sitchensis | reverse complement strand
GGGCATGGAAATTAAAAGAGATCGAAAAAAGAGGAAACTCTGGTTAAATCAGAGAAAATATGTCGAGACAATATTGCAGAGGTTTAATATGCAGGAATGTAAACCGGTCAAGGTTCCTATTCCTGTTGGTGTAAAGTTATCTAATGATCAGTGTCCCAATACACATGAAGAAGAGGAGGACATGTCTCATGTTCCATATGCAAGTGCAGTTGGCAGTTTGATGTCTGCAATGGTCTATACTTGACCAGACATTGCACATGCAGTGGGAGTTTTGAGTAGGTATATGTCAAAACCAGGGAAGGAGCATTGGACAACAATAAAAAGGGTTTTCAGGTATTTGTGTGGCACTACTAGCTATGGATTGTGCTATGAAGGAAGATCGGGATTGGACAGAGTGGTCGATATACATGGATTTGTGGATGCACACTGGGCTGGAGATTTGGATCGTAGGAGATATACAAGCGGGTATGTGTTTAACCTGTTTTGGAGGAGCAATAAGTTGGATGAGCAAAAGACAGGCTGTAGTGGCACTTTCAACTACAGAATCTGAATACATGGCAGCCACTCATGCAAGTAAGGAATCACTATGGTTACAAAGATTGTGTTCAGGTATTGGGTTGGTACAACAAGCTGTAAGGATAGAGTGTGACAGTAAGAGTGCAATTTTTCTGGCGAAGAACCCTACTTATCATTCAAAGACAAAGCACATTGATGTTCAATATCACTTTGTGAGAGACATGATTGAAGAAAAGAAAGTATCACTGATGAAGGTTGACACTTTGAAGGATTTTGCAGACTCATTAACAAAATCTGTGAGCACTGAGAAGTTCTCTTAGTGTAGAGGATCCATGGGCATTGTTGCCCTGGATTTTTGACTATGTAACCCTGTAACCCCTTGTATGCAAAGAAAACAACAAGTGGGACAATGTTGGGTATATGTTATATTATTTACACGAGTAGCAGCGTCTGAGCGTATGCGTTGGGCGTGCAGGGGGGTCCGGGGGAAGCGCCCCTAGATTTTTTTTTTCTTCCTCAGGAAACGTGTCATGTATTTAGGTGGTTTTTTCGGCACATGGTTTTTGCTGATGGTTTTCTATTTCCAGTTAAGGAATTAGGGTTTTGGACTAATCCAGGTCATTGGGTTAGGGTTTTGGATGCCGTTGGCTCCTATATGTATATTGTATTGTAAACAATGTAGCACAATGAATGAATATAATATATGTTGGTTTTCTCGGTTTGGGTTTCCAGGGGAAAAATATCTGTGTAATGTTTGTATTTGCCATTGTATATTTTTTGTTCTTTTCTGAATATTTGTTTACAGTAGACATTGTACAAGGTTAGAATTTACATCGATCACTCGTTAGCCTTTGCTAGCAGGAATTTATCCACAGCAGAAATCAACTACACCACTATCGAGAGGGAAGGATTAGCCATAGTGTATGCGTTGCAAAAATTCCACCACTACTTGTTGGGAGGACACTTTAAAATGTTCACAGATCACTCCGTGCTGAAATATCTAGTCAACAAGCCAGTGTTGGGGGGGGGAATATGCAGATGGCTTCTGTTGTTTAAAGAATATGATTTTGAGATCATAGTTAAGCCAGAAAGAATGAACAAGGGCCCTGACCACTTGTCGAGGTTGGAACATGGAGAAGGTCCCACCAGTTTGGAGGATACACTACTAGATGCACAACTACTCGCCATTAGGAAGATTGATGACCACTTCCCAGACATAGTCCAGTTCCTGTCAACAGGAATGAGTATACAATTCCCTAGAAGAAACAACTAGTAGTGCGTGCTACAGACTTTTCACTGATAGCAATACAGTTATACAAGATGGGACCTGATGAGATACTAAGAAGATGTGTTATGGAGGCAGAACGCCCACTGATCCTCACAGAAGCTCATGAAGGCATCGCAGGAGGACATTATGCAGGAAAAGCAACTGCGCAGAAGGTTCTGCGAGCTGGCCTTTGGTGGCCTACCTTACACGGAGATGCTAAGGATTATGCTAGAGCCTGTGATGTGTGCCTGAGAGTTGGGAGACCATCCAGAAGGGA
This sequence comes from Picea sitchensis, assembly GCA_010110895.2. Taxonomy (NCBI): domain Eukaryota; kingdom Viridiplantae; phylum Streptophyta; class Pinopsida; order Pinales; family Pinaceae; genus Picea; species Picea sitchensis. Next base: position 157,045 of record SNQJ01S0017881.1, on the reverse strand, counting down.
TGAAATGTCGTTAGCACCGCAGATGACCCTACAAGCATTTGAAAAATGGTCCATTGACTTTGTGGGACCTATCAACCCACCAGGGAAACGCACAAGAGCAAGGTATATCATTACTATGACGGAATACTTAACCAGATGGGCTGAAGCCAGAGCAGTTAAAGACTGTAGTGCAACTATAGTTGCACATTTTATATTTGATGACATAATAACCAGGTTTGGATGCCCCAAGATCCTTATGAGTGATCAAGGCACACATTTCATCAATACGACAGTTGAAGCCCTGACTGAAGAATTTGCAGTCCACCATCAGAAGAGCACACCTTACCATCCACAAGAAAATGGAACAGTTGAAGCATTCAATAAGATCTTGGAGACAACATTAACAGAGATTTGCATTGTGAATAGGGATGACTGGGACTTAAGAGTACTTGCAGTATTATGGGCCTATCGAACCACTTGCAAGTAATTAACAATGTAGACTTCTTTCAAGTTAGTTTATGGTCTCGAAGCTGTTGTCCCGATGGAATACTTGGTACCAAGCTTAATAATTGCTACTTTTACAGGTATGGATGACACTGGTGTTGTTCAGGAAAGGCTCACACAATTGGTTGAACTAGAAGAAGACAGATCATTGTAGGATTCCACCAGCAGGTCCAGAAGGAACGAGAGAAGGCATATCATGACAGGTACATCAAGAAGAAGACACTCAAGAAAGGTGATTTAGTATTGGTGTACGACAGTAAGTTTATAAGACACCCAGGGAAGTTCATAATGCATTGGCTAGGACCATATGAGATTGCCTATGTTACAGAAGGAGGAGTTGCGCAACTGAAAACATTGAAGGGAGAATGGAAGGAAGGATTGGCAAATGGGAGTTGCCTGAAGTTGTACTATGACAACCAACTGCCTCGCAACTCTCAGTAAAAATAAGAGGAAAAGGGTTTAGGTACTAGGTGCAGTTGAAACTGGGTACCAGACACGGAAAAGACACTCTGCACAAGGAGGGAGAAGAGGCATAAAGAAAAATCCAAGGTTGCCCTGCACAGTCCAAAGTTGAAGCAAAACAAAAGGATTGGATTCAAAGTGCCTTGGGACGAGTCAAATGTGAGTGTTGGGGGCCTGTTGGCCCTTGGTTATGGAAGGAAGCGGAGAACAAGGAAGAAAAGGTGAAAAGCGAACTTCGTAGGAGACACAGTAATTATCACTGGGTCAAAGTAAGCAAAAGAGAAGAAAAGATGGAGCGAAGTAAGAAAATGCAAGCCTTTGGATGAGAGGATCAAGAATGATAGATCAACAAGGAAGAAGGATCATGGACAACTCAGCAAGCGGAAAAAGCCACCGTTGGATGCTTTGGAGCACCGCGTGAGAAGGAAGGAAAGATAGGTTGGTGAAGCCCAGAAAAAGTAGATCAAGTTGACCTAGGGTTTTGGACACCTAGGGTTTTGATCTTTTAGGGTTTTGGCACCTAGGTTTCGGCCTAAGGCTGTCGATGAGGGACTATATTGCATAAATAGAGGTCAAGAGGACCTGGGTCGGGTCGGTACTGTTGTTGAGCATTGTTATTGATTGTTGTTCATTGAGAGAATATTGTATTATGAGCGAAAGAAGGGATGAGAGTAAGAGCCTTCTGGCATTGTAAGATCTCCAGCTGGGTGCGAAGATCAAGTCCTGCAGCTGGGTGCGCAGGAGGGGGAGAGAGAGAGAAGAAGAAGAATATATGTTGGCAGAGACTGCAGACAAGAACTGTAAGCTTTATCTTAATATATCATAAGCACAATTTTGTGGACGTAGCCCTAGGGAGAGGGTGAACCACGTATCTCTGGTGTTATGTGTGCATGATTAATGCTTTATCTTTGTCTTTGATATATTGTTATTGCATTATTGTATTAGATCGGATCTATAAGAAGCTGGAGTAAATCTTAGTGATAAGTAGGCTAGGTACACTGCGTTGTATTGTGTTAAGATCCACTTGATATTCCTCTGGTTGTAGACATCTCTGTCCTGCAACCCCCCCATAGCTACTTTGGGTGAGACTGCATCTGCTTCGCAGGTGTTGCCGAGAGGGCCAGTAGTTAGGGCTTTTTGGTGCGCTCTTGGAGTGAACCTTGGGTCTGCCCTGTGCCAACAAGTATGGACTTCCCAAAACCATACCACAAATATCGAGTGAAACAACATCTAACTCTACCTCGTCAATGAAACTGGATGCGATCAAAAACCATAACTTGCATTGCTTAGTTACCTGAGCATTATCACAAATGCAACCTAAAGGATACGGTCTCAGATGAGGCCTAGTTTCCAATCCCAACTTCTGAACAACTTGCTCTGAAATAAGATTCACTTGTGATCCACTATCAACAAGTGTATCAATCTTAGTGTGCTTTGAGATAACTCATAAATGAAACGGGTCATTTATTTTCCTTCCATCAGGGATTACATTAGTCTTTGTAGAAGAAGTATGTGAACTGAAACTTACAACAAAAGATTTACCTTTAATGCCAATAGTTGCAACCTTGGTTTCATCCTCAAAATCTAATCCAAGGTCCTGCACTATGGTCGTGTTCTGTTTTTTACCCTTTCTAGGCTGAGCCCACTTCAACTTCAGTTCTGGATGCATTTCCAACAATTATTCTCATCATGTCCTTTCTTCTATGAATGAGAACATGTAGGCTTTTTCATTTCATCCTTCTTCATTGTAGTTGTTTTCTTACTCTTCGATTTATATGGCTCTCCTGACACATCCTCAACAACATGTTTTCCTTTATTTGCTTCAAGATGTGTAGCTTGAACTGATAGTTTGTCAATATTAGTAGGATTGAGCATTAATATAGTATGGTGAAGATATGATTGTATACCACCAATATACTTCATAAGAGTTTCACAAGTATACAATGGAATTCCTAGGGATAATGCCTTCTTTTTTAACTCTTGTGTATATGCCTAAATATTTTGGCCTTTACCCTGTCTCGGATGTTGCCACTCAATCATTGTCATTTGTGTATGTGTTAGTGGAGATAATTGTTTTCTTATAGCCTTAGTAAACTTATCCCAAGAAGAGATCACTTTACTCTTTTGAACTAGATCAACTTGCATCTTACTCTCCCACCAGATTAAGGCAGTGCCACTTAGTCAAAGAGCATCTAACTGTATTTTTGCAGCCTCGTCCATAATACTTTGAACCATGCAATATACCTCTATTTTTTTTATCCAATTGTCCAATTTCTCGTCATTCAATTCTCCATCATATGTCGGCAACTCAAACTTAACATCCAATTTTATTAAAGGCAGATTATGGTCAGTCTTCTTAGAGGATTTCTTTTGATGAGAAGAATGCTTACTTGCTTAAGAAGAAACTGAGGATGATGACGAGGAAGGGGAAGGAGGCTCGGAAGGTGCACCACCTTCACCTCATCCTTCTCCTTTTACCGAATATTCTTCACTTACAGGATTTTGAATTCCTCATTCTAACTCGTCCTTCTTTTAATGATTGAAGCGTAGCTCTAATCTCTTCATGGGTCATGGGCCGATCTTCTTCTTCTTTTACGGAATCCATCTTATGTCATATAAATCTTTTTCCAATTTCAAACTTCTAACTTGCAAGCTTGCCTTCACCTCGCTTAGATTTGGATCTCGTAAGCATTCACTTGCAAGTAAATGTCAAAACCAACTTGATATGAAAATACCACATGATCCTTAAATATCAACAAACTCTGATATTAATTCAGCCCAAAGAATCCTTAGATGCCAATTATTTCCTATGCAGATACTAAAACATCTGACCAGATTCGAGAATATAAATGAAGATCGCTTGACTATTAGCAAAATATCATGTGAATGTCTTACTTATTCATAAACCCACAAGTTGATGAATAATTTGAACTGTAAATGAGATAATACAACAAAAAATAAAAGAAGTGAAACACATATGTAATTGACATACCTCACTGCATCCTCAAAGTCCCTTTAAATGGCATAACTCTCCTTCATCATCTCAAAATTCCAAAATTACATTCCAAAATGAGCTTACAAAACACAATTTACAAGGTGCTCCGGAAATCCGCTACTCAAATGCAAAAACAAAGATCATTGTTGAGGTCCTGGCAAAACATCGTGCAATTTTGATATAAATTACTCGAAATTCCATCCAAGTGACTCTCGACATGTTTTACGGTGTGGCCTCATAAATGTGTGTACCCTCATGCACAAATTTCATGACCACTCTGCATTAAAATGATGTGTTTTCAGCCTTGGGGTGTGTGCCATTAAATAGGTGTGGTCTTCTAACTAAACCCTGAAATTAGTGGTAACTTATTACTAACTTTAGAAAGAATCCCACTAAATATGGGGTCTTGGCATCATAATAAATATTTTATTTATGGTTTGTTATAGCAAGTGATATTTGTGGCACATTGGTTAAAACCCTCCTCTATTATAGTGGAGGTCTAAGTTTGATCCTCCTATATTGGTTAAAACCCTCCTATATTATAGTGGAGGTCTGAGTTCGATCCTCCTTCCACGCATATTTGTTTTGTTATGTTGTTTAAATATATAACATATGGTTATATATGTGGGTTATAACATAGTTGGGCTCGGGCTAGTCCTTGGCCCCTTCCTCCCTCCAACCAAACTTTAATACTATAATAAATATACTATCTCACATTGTCATGTTAAGTTGAAATGTGTGGCTTAGTGGTTGTTGTGGGTATATTAAGTCATTTGGTGCTCAAGGAGGTGATGGGGTCGAACCCCATTAACCTCAAAATTTTACAATACATAAACCATGTTGGCTAATGGGAAGTTGCCACGTGGCAACTTTTAATTGGCCCTCCTATGCCATGTGTCAACACCTCAATGAGCCACTTGGATGCCTGCCAACTCATCTACTGACTGTACATGCCATGTCACCTGATGTGCCACATCATCTATTGTATGGACATGTGCGAATTCTGACGTCATCATGCCATGTCTCACCCTCTAGTGTTGCCACATGGCACCCTTGTCTTCCCTATTTTGACCAAACTTTCTCTGCTCATAACTTTTGTATACTAGCTCTGTTTGACGCTTTGTTTGCATCGATGGAAAGCTGGAGACAAACTCTATGCAATGATTTTGTTTTCACAAACTTTTGAGATGGTCAAATTTTGAGCTTTTTTGGATCCCCTCAGACCTCTTGAGCATTTCGAATCCTCCTGGACCTCTCTGAGTGTTCCTTTGATCCTCCTTGATCAATTGTACCCAAGCCTACCATCCCCTCTCTTGATCACCTAAAGATTGGTCTAGGTCAAGGTAGAAAAAGAGGTATGAAGTTGTTTGAGTACCAGCCCAAAACAAGAACACTTTACAACATATAAATTATCATTTCCAAGTCCAAACTGGCAATTGATACCTCTTTAAGACACTAGAAAAGATGAGTTGCAATGGCTGTTATGAATTTGTAGTAGTAAACAAGGATATGACAACAATACATTATTTATAACAACAACAACAATTAGTGCTCATAATTGCAACAATTGACCATGAAAACTTATCATACAACCACTAGAACATTATCCAATTGTTAGATGCAATTTATGATTGAGTTGGGCTAGCTTTACAAGAGTGTATGCAACAAATTAGAGTGTTTAGCAAAATTTTATAACAACAACAAGAAAATTAGTGAGTTTGCCAAATTAGTGTTAATAAAGTTAGTAGAGAGCTTGAGAGAGTTGAAAGAGTGAGTTTGTTAACCAATTCATAAAGAGAGCTACTTCTTAGATCAATGCCTTTATTGGGTTATGGAGTCTTATAACAACAAATGCAACTAAGCTTGAAGATTGATCTAATTGCAACCAAGAGGTAGGAATCAAACCCTAAGGTGCAAGCATATTTGGGCCTTAGGCTTTGAATCTTGAGGAGAAGGATTTCTAGGGTGCAAGCACATTTGGGCCCTATAAATCATTCATCCCTTCTTCTAGCTTCAATTAGGTCAAAGATTGAGGGTCTAATGTTAAAATCATAAAGTGATAGCACTTTAGGGATTTAGGGTTCTAACCCTAGCAAGGATATTTTCACAAATTTTGGACAAAAATCACCTTGCGAGGGGAAGAAGCACTTATGTTACTCTCTTAGGGTTTCATCAAGCAAGATGTCTAGCATAACATAAAAATTTTACCATGAAGTATTGATAACATAATAATAAATTGCAGAAAATTCACTTACTTCATCCAAGAAACCAAGAGATAAAACCGTAATTGCATAAACGCCCATCCAAAATCAACAAAAACCATCCACAAGTGACCTTCCAAGCATAGTGCATGAGAGAAAGATAGCCAATGGCCCTCAGAGGGCAAAAACTTTAGAAGTAGAGTCTCTCAAGTGAGAGTTGTTGTGATCCAAAATGAAAATAGGGTTTTCCTTTTTATATGAGGAAAACCTAACATAATTTGTCCACATATCATGCTAACAATAAAATATGAGTGGGGTCAGCCCCTTATTTTGCCTCCAACATAATGCCAAAATAAAAATATACATCAAAAGGGTGATATCTTGCTCCAAATGTGTGACGTCAAGCTAGGAGAGGGTGATGTCATGCCTCCAAAGGCCAATTGACATCCCCTGATGGTGAAAGAGTGTGAAGTGAGTTGTGTCCTCTCCCCAAGTTATGCCAATCATCTCCGAAACCAAACCATCCACCAAACCCTATCCAAGAAGATGACTTCAAAGGCTAGAGGGTGATGTCAAATGCCTCCAAAGGCCACGCCCGGGGTTGAGAGGGCTACAATCACGTCTCTAAGTGATGCCAAATTGCCTACTATTGCAACATCCTCCATCCTCTATGCACAAATCCCTAGGGTACTCTGCCCAGCCTGTGGGGCTTCCATGGACCAAAACTGCTCAAACCAAGTCCATACGTCCACCATCCAAGGTCTCAAGAGTGTGAAATCCATTGTCTAAGGGTGGTGAGTCACTCGATGACCCATTGCTCTACATCACATGTGCCAAAGTCCTGTAATAAAGGCACAAGGTCCTGGGTACAAGACTAGAACGTCCCTCAAGAACCATGTAAGGGCCATCCAAAACAAACCAACGTATAAAACATGGTTAGCCAAAGTTTACAAGAAACATTAGTCCTTAAGACATACAAAGTAATTTACAACTTAAGATATAGTCCATGTAAGATAATTCACCTGAGTATCCCCTTCAACCATCACACCATCCCAGGACCCCATGTTAGTTACCAAGTTTAAGTACGGGAGGGTCTTCATCCAATCCTGTTAGGTGTGCCACATAGACATGAAATAAAATAATCTAGATAGAGGGATAGGTCGCGAGAGTGACAAGGGAAAGTAAAAACCTAGCAAGAGTAAGTGTGAAAATGATACAACTTCAAGGCTTACTTCGTGGCTTATGGTGTTAATCCATCTCTACAAGTTCCTTTATGGAGGGTGCACTTCCTCTTGAGTTACCCCATATTTGCATGCCACCTTTTTCCAAAGCCATTTTTGCCTTTATCTAGTCCATGCTTTCATTTATATTTGCAAATTTGTGGGTCCCCTTTTATATAGGGTTTTAGGCTATAGCATTACTTTTTTGGGACCGGGGCGAGCATTGAAAGAGTAGAGCTCAAGTTGGACCCACTTTTTGTGGTCCTGCTTTGCTATGTTCACTTTCTTTTCTAGTATTATTTTCTTATTCTTTTATAGTAGTTGTGAAACAACCTCTGGGCCTTTAGCCCCTCTTCTCTTGAGAGAATAGACCATAGCCAAAGTTTAGGATATGTGAAAGGCTTTATGATAGAAGGTGTTAAGTATGGTCGAGAGCATAATGTTACCCTTGGGAGGGTCCCCCCAATATTACCCCTTTTCCGTGGGCAGTGACAACACGAGACTATGACACATAAGCTGACCACCAAGGTGAAACAAGGCAACCGACACAATTTCCCAAGCCAATGATATATTATTTGAATTCAACCAAAGATCCTCATCCACATGCCCAACAAATTAAGCACAAAACTTCGCAAAAAGAAGGACTAACATACCTCATGGTGACAATGACTTACCATATTCCATACTCTAGGTTGCTTGAATGTGATGAGCCTTGGTTGATATCTATCGGGAAACAAATAAGGGAGGTTGTTGTGCTGCCATATGTGGACATGTTGATCATCATCATCATGGTGTAGATCATGTTCTCCATTGCGGGCCTCGAGACATTATCTCCTCTAATTACCCCTAGGCGTGGGTTGGTAACAAGTATTATTAGTATATATGCATTCTAGGCAAGCTTGAATCCTTGGGGAAGTAAAAGGTTGTGACTTGAGGATATGGAGATCTTATGAAGCCCATTGTAAGGTATTCTACTAGAAGGGCGTGAAGACCCTCGCCCAAGTCCTCAAGAAGAGGGAACTTTGGGTTGCTCCGACACCCAAGAGTCACACAACTAGTTGGGAAAGTGGGTGCCCTTGGCATGTGAACACGCCAAGGGGCTTGCCCAAGCATGAGGCAAATCATGGGGCGGAAGCAACCAAGAGAAGGGGCACACCAAAGAGGTTGGGGAACGTCGGTCCCAAGGGACGTGACGATTGATGGGCACACATGCTTGTTTGGGTGCATTGGGTCTGTGAAGGGGAACAATGATTCATTTGGGTGTGATGGTTTGCAAAGGGGCGCAACACACCCAAAGGACACGACAATTCACGATGGTGACCTTTGGAGTCCATATAAGAGGACAAGGGCGCAAAACTAAGCAAGACAAATTTGTATAACAAAGAAAGCAAGATCAACTCTGCAATTCTAAGGAAAACTTGGATGAAAAGGGGTGAGCTCCCTCAAGGAGTCAAGTCACTCCACATGGGAGGACTTGGGCTACCTTGAGGTGATTCTATGGACAGAGTTGGGGCAACCTTCTTTTGGGTTGAGTTTGGGGAAGTCTTGTTGCATATCTGAGTGAGGCGGCTATGAGATAGAAGCACAGGTTTGTGCAAAGTCTCGTGACAAAGAAGAGACAGTGAGTGTATGGTGGACGCATGTTAAGGGTGATCCGCAAGAGTTTTGAAAGTTGTTACGAGGGACGATTCTTGGTGGGATGAATCTATGTATGAGTGTCTTGATGAGGTGAAGCGAGTTGTGTGACTCTACCAAAGTTGTAAACCGAGCCGTAGAGCTCATATTGTAATTGTTTCACAATAATAAGACTTAGTCGGGTGTTAGGCACGTTTTGTGTCACCCACACTATATTTATGTGTCTCTTGTTTGTTTCCAAAGTGTTCTCTTTGTTTCATGGATGTATTCTTATATGATCAAGTGTTAAGTTGTTAACAACTTGTCTAAGTATACAAGAGAGTTTCACTAGCATAGGAGTGTGAATCACTTGTAGCCCAGAACAAAGTATGGGTAGGCTCTAGGTGAAGAGGCATAGTCTGAATGAAGTATACTTAGTGTTTCCAAGTAACCAAGCGAGAACCGCCATTGTGTCGCACGCCCTCAAGAGGTGCATGATCATGAGATTCATGCAGGCATCTTGTGGGGACGTTACATGTGGTATCAGAGCTTGTTCGCCACATATTTTAAAGAAGGGTTGGTGAGCTCTTCACCATTATCTCAATGATAGATGGTATCGGAGCTTGTTTGTTGCAGATTTTGATGAAGAATTGGTGAGCTCTTCACCACTATATCGATAATAGCTGGTATCAAACCTTGTTCATCATAGATTTTGAAGAAGAGTTGGTGAGATCTTCACCACTATCTAGATGATAGATGGTATTAAAGATTGTTCATTGCAAATTTTGAAGAAGGGTTGGTGAGCTCTTCACCAATATCTCGATTATAGATGGTATTAGAGATTGTTCTTCACAGTTTTGAAGAAGGGTTGGTGATCTCTTCTCCACTATCTTGACGATGGATGGTATCAGAGCTTGTTCGTCACAGATTTTGAAGAAGGTTTTGTGAGTTTTTCACCACTATCTCAACGATAGATGGTATCAGAGTTTGTTCGTTGTAGATTTTGAAGAAGGTTTGGTGACCTCTTCACCACTATATTTGATGATAGATAGTATTAAAGAAGAATTGGCTCTTCACCACAATTGCAGTCAAAACGATGGTGTTGAGGCACACTACAGTTGGTTCATTGTGAAGACAGTTAAGTGGGAACATTCGCAGACTTTGTGAACAATTCGGTGGAGAGAATTGGTTTATCGTAGAAACTTTTCATTAGACTTACAACAAAGGTTTTGGTTGATGGTGTAATGGAAGGTTGATCTGGGTGCACACCTTGTATAGGCCGAGAGTAGAGTTTGTGGTGAAACGAAGCACTTGGACATGGTGGGTGATCGCATAAATCATCGTAGAGTTGTTCATAGAGACAATTTGGGAACATACTTGGTTGGTTTGATTTGTGATGGAAGTAAGTGCTAGACCTATGTGCACACCTTGAGAAGACCAAGCATAGAGTTGGTTGGGTGAACCAAGCATGTGTGCAAGGCAAACGAACACAAGACTTGTCATAGATATAACCATAGAATTGATCGTAGAAGTGAGCACAAAGGGTGATCGCGAAGAGGAGTAGTTCTAGGTTGCAGTAAGTGGAAGCACTTGGGTGAGTTGGATGACTCGAGGTGACCTAGAGTAGCTTCACAACAAGGCAGTTAGTTAGACACACTTCTATTACGACATCTTCATGTTGTGCATCTTCAAGAACAACAATTGAGTCGAGTAGGGTTGTTGGACGAGTGGGTCAACCACAGCCTTAATACGAGGTAGCTCTTCACAGAGTTACGACAGTCAGTTAGTAACAATATGGCTTAGCAATCAGACAGTGTGTGCATGGTGCCTTGAAGTGGAAGCAATCAAGGTGCGAAGATGGAAAGACATTGCAGATGAGTTCGACCGATTGCATGCGAAGTTTGGGACTTAGATGGATTTTTGAAGTGGACAAATGGACTCAGCCTTGTATCACAATGAAGGTGCTATGCAAGTTTGTGGAGATACAAAAAGTGAATGAGGGGAGTTCATGTAGAGATTCACTTGTTTGGGTAATTGAAGGTCCCAGACATCAGACTTGAACCATGGGTGCAACCAAGTATGTCGTTGGAAAGGTATGGTTGGTTTTGAGTTCTTATATTTCCTAAGTGTCACAGTGAGTTCTTTGAAGGTAAGTCAGATGTCTTGGTGGTTCAAGTGTAATATGTTTCAACGATGAAAACCAATAGACTTGAGAGTGGCTCAAGTGGTGCAGAATCGAAGAAGTCATGTAGCAGTTGGGACACCTTGACTTGGGTGAATGTGCGGAAAAGGTTCAACTTTCTTCACAACAACATTTTATGACTATTTTTTGTCCATTAAAGATTAAAATGTTAGCATAACAATTGTGGATCAATTTTAAGGATGATACGAGGGCAGGCTTTGATACGCTTATGTATGCATAAGGAGTTCAATGCAATCCTCACATGTTAATCGACCATTACCTCCAGGTTCCCCCACGACAACTTGAAGGGGTTGGAGCATCTCTCACGGGATGAAACCTTGTTCAATTTAAAAAAAATATCCATTCCTCACCATTGGATCCAACCCCTTTGGGTGCTTCTGCAGTCCAACATTATGGGATATCATGTTTTGATTAACTACATAGAGTATTTAATACTCAAGTCATTCACTATGACCCATATCCCATGAATATCATTCATTGTTGACCAATTTCTCATGAGATTGAATAGTCCACTTAGCACTCATTGAGTCAGGCAATGTTAACAGGTGTGAACAAGTGGGATTGAAACTACCAAAATGAACTTCATAGCGATAATCATTGTCTTTGGGACTTGCACTTAATAACCATGACTTCTTGCGAAGGTCACATATAAGTGTGCTTGGCCATGAACTTTTTTCCCCAAATTCAAGCCCACTTAGATTATTACCTCATTTGAAAAACGTTGTCAAGTATTCTTGTCTTGTGAACCATTCATTCAAAGCTCCCTTCTATTTATTTAATCATTTGAGGGCTTCCATAGTCTAATATTATGAAATACCATTTTTTGGAAATGATTGAATAAAGAGAATGGAGCTTTGAATGGATGGTTCATATGGCACAATACTTGTTAAGGTTTTGCAAATGGGGTAGAAATCTAAGTGGGCTTGACTATGGGGAAAACTCCATGGTCAAGTGTGATTAAGACAAATTGCATATGAAGGGGGGTGACCTTCTTGGGAAGTCTTAGTTACCAGGTGCAAGTTCCAAAGGTGGTGATCGATGCAAGTTTCAATCCCACTTGTTCATTCCTATGAGCATCACTTGCTGCAATGAGCCATAGTTGTATTGGGATGGATAGGCTTCTCCATAAGTCATATATAGTAGGTGCAAGTCCGAGAGGTGATTATTGATGCAAGTTTTTGAAAGGAAGTAGAAGCATGGAAAATGATTACTACTCTAATTAATGAGAGAAGAATGTGCAAAAACTCTTAACAAACAATTGCGGAAAACAAATAACACATAAACATGCAAACATTACACAACAATTTCCTAAGAAAACCTTTTCGGAAAAAAATAAAAATCTCACACTCCAAAGCAAGTTTACATTGCACTTTTAGAATCTCTATGCTCTTAATGGGAGTGATTAACAACATTTAGGTTCTAGAGAAAATTTGGTAGCATAATGGTATCTTAAATGACCTCTCTCTCTCAATAGCTCCAACCAAAGCACTTAGTAAATAGGCATATTGAAGTTGTAGAGCATTTATGATTTATAATTTCACATGATGGAAACCATTGACATTTTTTTTGCTTTTACTAAAACATATTACTTCATGCATGATATTTTGCTTTTACTAAAAAACATTCCTTCATGCATGAATTTTTGCTTTAACTAAAAGCATTACTTTATGCATGATTTTTGGATTTTACTAAAAACATTACTTCATTCATGAGATAATTGCCAAGGTGTGAGTTGGAAACCTTTCGTAGGTTTGGTATCTTCTAAAACCATTAACTACAAGGTGTACGAAACACCTTTCCTAACATTCTGCCACTTGTCATGTACCTTGCAAGAGCACAAGGGAGAATGCATCAAGCTATAAATTAATTGCTAGGAACCATGAGGCCCATAGAATCACGACACCACCTAAACTTATTCATCCTCACCAACTTTGTCAATGCATTTGGAACATATGTAAATCATTCACCTTTCCATCCTCTACCATGTCACGAACAAAATGGTATTGGATCTCAATATGCGTTGTCTTTCCATGAGAGGTTAAGTTCTTTACCATAAAAATAACATTGTTACTGTCATACCGAACTATAATAACTCTATAAGTTATCCCCACATCTGAACACAATTTCATAAGCTAAAATGGCCTCCTGAGGATGAGTAGTTGTCATATACTATGCCACTACAATGGACAAAGATACCACGGCTTGTCGTTTTCTCATCTAACTCGCTTCTTTGCCAAATATTCAAAACACATATCTAATGGTAGATCTCCTCCTATATACATCCCCTACCCAATCATAATCCACTAAACCATGTATCCACAGAGTGTTGGTCTTCTCAAATATTACTACGATAACAAATAGAATACTCCAAAGTACCTCACAAATACCTAAAGTCCCTCTTCACTACAATCCAATATTCATGTCTAGGATTAGCCATGAAGCAAGTCAAGACTCTCATTGCTTGGGCAGTGGCTGGTTTGGTATAGACCATAGTATACATCAAATTCCCAACTGCACTACCATAAGGAACATGATCCATATCCTCCATCTATGTGGGTGTTGTAGGACACTGCTCAATTAGAATCTTAGTTGCCACGTAAATAGGAACACATAATGGTTGGTAGTCTACCATGTGAAGATGGTGCAACACATAGTTGACATACTTACTTTGGTCGAACCAAAGCTTTTTTCTCACTCTATATCTCCCGATCTTCATTCCTAGGATATACTTTGTATCCCCTTGGACCTTCACATCAAACCATGCTAAAATTTGAGACTTCAAATCATTAATCACTTCCTTACTATTACCAAAAAATAACATAGCATCTACATACAAAGTGATAACAGGAAAATGACCATTGTCCTACTTGTAATACACACATTGATATAATTTGGCTCTCGAAAATACCAAACCCGACACAAAATAATCAAACTTTTGCTACCACATTACAACTCATTGTTTGAGACCATACATAAATTTCCTTAATTTGCAAATTAGTGACTCTTTACCTTTTTAACATAGTGCCATGGATGTGTAATATAGATCTACACCTCCAAGTTACCATGTAGGAATGTCGTCTTCACATTCATTTGTTGTATCGATAAATCAAAAGTTGTTGCTACACATAATAGGGACCTCGTAGATGTCAGTTTAATTTTTGGGGAAAAAATCTCACCAAAGTCTATCCCCTTAACATGGGAATATCCTTTCGTGACCAATCCCACCTTGTACTTTTAAACACTACCATTTGATCCAATTTTTTTCTTAAACACCCATTTGCATCCAATAGGTTTCGGTCCATCATGCAATGACACCAAGTCCCATGTACTATTCTTCCCAAGTGTAGTTATCTCCTCATCTATGGATAATCTCAAGGACTCCATTGCCTCTTTCACAATTCTGGGCTCATAAGTGTTAGTAGATAAAACACATATACATTTGAAATCAAATGGACTATAAGTATACCTATATGGTTGCCTTCTTTGTTGAGCAGGCATCCTAAAAGGTCGAGGCAGAGTTTCTACTTCCTCTTGTGAACTCTCTGAGCTCCCCTCCTCATTGGGTACACCACGAACTTCTAGTTCATATTATGATCCAACTTTCTTGTTCTTAGGTGGTAGTTTAACAATTGACTACTTCTCATCCTCTTCTGGTTGCACAATCATGGGAGAAGACTTAACTTCTCTAAAACCACCATTTTTTCTATACAAAACTTTCTCCACCACATGATCCCAAAGCTTGGACCATTTCACACCAACATCATAGCCAACAAAGATACATCTCACTGCCTTGTTATCCAACTTTGACTGCTTCTCCTTAAGCACATGAGCATAAGCTCCACAACCAAAAACATAAAGATGATGGAGTGAGGGATTTTTTTTCTTCCAAACCTATGTAGTGGTCTTGTCCACAAGAACTAATTTAGGAGACCCATTTATTAGGTAACATGCAGTGGAAATTGATTTTGTCTAGAACTTCTGCTTTAAGCCATCTCCACTAAGCATACTCCCAGCCCTGTCCATTAATGCCATGCTCATGCATTTTGCAACTCCATTTTTTTTAGGGGTATATATTGTATTTGTCTTATGTCTTTCTATGTTGTTCTCCTTACATAACCGATCAAACTTTATAGAACAAAACTCACCACCATTATCATTCATCCACACCTTAATCTTCCTGCCAATCTAATTTTCCAGGAGAGCCTTAAATTCCATAAATTGACTAAAGACCTTGGATTTACTTATGAGAAAATATACCCATGTCCTTCTAGAACAATCAATGAATGATACACAATACAAAGGTTTAGAAATTGAAGGAATGTTAAGACGACCAAATACATCATAATGAATAAAGTCCGACAACAAAGATGATTTGTGAGGCCTAGAATAAAATTGAACATGGTTATGTTTTTCATGCATGCATTGCTTGCAGAAATCAAATTTAGGAGTAGAATCAATCAACTCCTCAACAATATTTATGTTTTCAAGCCCCACAAGCCCTTCTGACATATATGACCCATTCTATGGTGCCATAACCTTGTCTTCTCCACCGGTAGCTCACTCTTTGAAGCAATAGCTCCTTTGCATACCTAGAAAACATGACCATCAAGAGTGGATACAACACTCCTCTTTGCCACTAGTTTTGATTGCGAAGAGGTAGATTCTATGGATCTCTTCATCGCACGAACTGAAGAACTATTGCACTAGATAGGGAACACATCAAGCTAAAATAGAGTGCCCACATGAACACCCTTAACAAGCAACATAACTCCTTGCACCATCTTACACCCTCCATTAAAGAAAACAAATTGCAAACTCGCATCATTAAGTACACTTACTGATATTAGGTATCACACCAAACCTATAATTTTCATAAATCCATTGATCCCCTTCAATCTACCATCAAGGAAACTAATCAAGACTCTACCATGACCAACTATGCTGAGATGAGAATCATCACTAAGGTATACCTTCCCACCATCATATTTATCATATAATGGAAACCACTCCCGGTGGGAAGTCATGTGTAAGGAATCTTTAAATTCTATCAACCACACACTCTGTCATCCATGGGTCTCCAAGGATGCAACAAAGGCATCTCCACCATTCTCCTAAGAATATTTTTCAGATTTGTCCTCAAATTCATTCCCCTTCTTCTTATCCCTTTTCTCTTTCTTGTAGTCTCTTCTGAAATGTTGATCTTGTCATAGTTCCAACATCATGCCTTGGAATTTCTAGGAAACTTATACACCCATGGGATTTGGATCTTCCTCTCTGTAACACACCCACTATCATAATTTTTAAAAATTTCGGATTAATCTCCCATAAGTGAGAAATCTCCAGAAGATCGACATTTGCGAAATGCCAACCCCTGGTTAAATATCGGGATTCGGGGTTTCTAATGTCAAACTCATCCTCCCCTATGACTCGCGATCCTCAGAATTCCGATGCGCTC
>SNQJ01S0017881.1:88007-103477 GCA_010110895.2 Picea sitchensis | reverse complement strand
AGAAGAAGTCGGCCATAAATAATAATATATACTGAACAGACAGATACCCAGAATGAGAAGTCGGCCCAGGCAGTTAGCCAGAATTAGTATAAATATAGGAGGCCAGTTCTCATTCTGGCAGGCAGTCTCAGAATTGCAGAGCATCACTTGTGCGCACTGTAGTTGCCCAGTTTCTGCGTAGGTTTGGAGGAGAGCTGCCGTTGCAGCTGCTGCAGCTAGCAGTTATGCTTGGACTATCTCTTGGCTAGGGTTTGGACTATCTGATCAACTCTTGTTGGTGCGCTATCCTTGGGGAAAGGCGCGCTACCCTTTGTTTGGCTATCTAGCCTAGGGTTTGCTTCCAGAGTGATTCTCTGTCAAGGTTAAGGTGCTCAGAGGGTGGCTTCAGCCTATGGTTGGGTGATAATAGAGATATTGTCAATGGTAAAACGAGCACATCCATTATATTCTAACAGTGGCTTGTTGCCTCTCACAAACCCTGTACGACTGTCCATACAGCCCCCAGGTTCTACAACACTCAACAACTCAGGGAGCAATAATGTGGTGGCTGCCATTGTATTATGGAGAAGGCACTTGTCATCTTTACTTGGAATGAAAGAAGATTTTAGTCTGTTTGTCAACTCAAAAAGACGATATGTTACCAGGACATACACTTGTGAGGAAAATGCATTTGCAAGCTAGTGGATAACAATAATAATGCAAGATCAATAGCATGAAACTACAACTTATCTACTTAAGAGAAGAGTTAGGAGCTAGTGGATGTGTGTGCCAAATCTGATGTAAAGATAAACAATAAAGATAACTTCAGATTTCCATTTTATATGATTATCATTCCAAGAAATGAAACTTAGAATAGGCTAACTTTAGAACACTAGGAATGAAATCGGCTAATATAAATTGATAGTGCAATGTGTGCTTTCGGTGCCAAACAATCATATGCTAAATTAGGCACTGGCTTAAGGCTGTCCCACACTTCTAAATCTGTTTTAATGATGAATAAAGCAAGATTCCAGTTTTAGAGTGACGAGTAAACCATCCAAGAGAAAGATTTTCCACTTATATGCAAGACGTCTTGGATGTTTTAGCTATGGCTTGAGACATGCAACAAATAAACAGCCCAAAGATGTTAGAATCAAGCTCACAATAGATATATCCAACATTAGCTCTAGAATTCACACAAACAATCTCCAAATAAATGATATGCAACTAGAAGCAATTTGAAGACAAAGTTCACCACTAGAAGTCTAGAAATGTAAGATAAACTTGTAGCAATATTCTAGTTAATGAAATAGAAGCTCTGTCTAAATGTAAGTGAACTTTTATGCATAAAACCTAGTTCTAGGGTTTTCTCAAATCTGATTTTTGTTTCTGTTATACAATTTCCAGATTTGAGAAATGCTTAAAACCAACCCAAAACAAAGTAATTAAATCCTTAAGCCCAAAATTATTGGGCCGATTTGCCTATTTAGGGTTTAGAGATAAGAAATGAAGCACAAACCCTTGATAAATTAGTCTATGAAATAGAATAATCAATGAACTTTGTAGTAGACTAGGAAATAAATCCAAATTATGTTTTTTTAAAAAATTTCCATTAGATTTGTTTCTAAACAAAGATAAAAGATTTGAATTTTGGGGTTTTATGGTTGGTTGTTGGGAGAAGACAAGTGCCTGATTCCAACTAGGGCTTATGAGGTCAAGAAATATACTCCTCTTAGAATTGGTCTATCTTATCTTAATGGATCATGGCTAAGAGACTAGAACCCTAGGGGTAAATTAGTCTCCTATCTAATCAAGATAAGGTATGTAGACCAAGGCCCTACAAGAAGGAGTTCCCAAAGGAAGCACCTTCACCAACAAGATCAACTATAGCTTGATAAAACTAAATACCCTTGCTAGGGATCCAAAGGAAAAACAAAGCAAGGAATTGAGTACTTACCAAACTAACAAAGGAAGAAGGAAGGGTTTTGCTCTAAAACGTCTTCCCTCCAAGTGGTAGTCTTACCCTTGAAACAAATCAATCTTGAAAAGCTTGTAGTATGTAATGTTCCCAAGCTGTTTTTGCTAGGAACAAAGGGTTGTTTTTGACTTTTTGTTTAAGTATTTGAGTGTGTTATGCAGGTTTTCTTCACCCAAGTTGCGTTGAAGGTGTTTTCATGAAGATTATAGCATGGAGATAATGAACATAGCACATAGTACAAGAAAAATAGCAAGATACATACAATGAACACCAAAGAAGAACCAACAACTTCAGATCTGACCTTTATTTAGATAATAGATGATCTTCATACAATAGATCTGCAGATCTGGAATAACTGAGATAGAATAATGAAGTTGGAACAAGAGTAAGTCCAATATGCTCAAGATCTGATGAATAAGCCTCTCAAGGCCCCACAATTGTAGGTGGAAAAGGACAAGATCAATTTCTCTACCTTCTTGGCTGAAACCCTCTAGACTAGTTGAGTTGCACAGTTCTTCCTGGCTGTAGCTTCTTGATATTTCGACCCTCTCCTTCTGTAACCCCAAAAGCTCCCAAAACATCAAGGAATAGTAGATTTGAGTATATGAAGCACCTTGGATGAGTTTCTTGCTGAAGAATGGTGTTTTGGCTCACCAAATGAATAGATCTCCTTACTACAGTGCACCCTCCTCTTGTAGAACTCGTGCTAAGCTCCTCAATAATAGATAGGCAAGGAAAACTCTCCCAAAATGTGCTAGGAAAGGTGCCCTAGGCCCAACAACCACTTCCCAATAGATTTCACCTCAAAATACCTCTTCCTCTCTCTAGATCGAACTATTCTTCCTCAAGTGGTGCGCCCTTCTGCTGGAAACCCCTTACTGGTGCGCACTTCTCTTCCTCTGCCATGTAAGAACTACCTGTGACTGAGTAGAATGGTGAGGGAGGGATCTTCCACCTCCTTGACCAAGCGTGGATCAAGAACGGGAGAATCTTTCACTCCCTTGTTGATCTCTAGTGTTTTTTCTCCCAAAACCCTCAAAACGTTCTTAGCTCAAGAGCTCAAGATGCAAAAGTGAAAATGACAAGAAAATGAGGAGTGAGGCACCCTCCTTTTTCTTTTATACCTCTGATCTAATTTTCACTTAAGTTAATTGACCACCTTCTAAAGTTCTTTTCCTTTCTTTTCTTCATGTGGCTTTTCCACTTAATTCACCTTTTTTCCAAAGTCACTTTAAAATTATAACATTATTCATAAGTGAATACTTTGGAGGCTCTTAGTCCCCATTTTCTCATGAGACTATAGTCTAGTGGGGACATCTAGACTACTAAGTCTCTTTAACCCTCTTATCAAGAGGTGGGGGACATTACAGTCTCCCCTACTGGGAATTGCTTGCCCACAAGCAATTCTGACCCTGCTTTCTGTAGAACCTGTTCATTCTCCCAAGTAACATTCTCTATATGCAAATCCTTCCATTTGATTAAGTACTCCTTGATGTTCCTCTTCCTTAGTCTCTTCTCCCTCACTTCCAACACCTCCTCAGGTATCAATATCAATTGTCCTTCCTCATCCGTTGGAGGTAGTTCCTCAATAGGAGTGATCTGTTGTCCTATGGCTCTTTTCAAACAAGACACATGAAAAACATTGTGAATCTTGCTCCCTGGGGGTAGTTCAAGCTCATATGCCACGACCCCTACCTTCCTTCTTACCCTGTACGACCCAAAGAAGGGAGGTTTGAGCTTTTCTGCGCCATTCTTCTTTATGGATGCTTGTCTGTAAGGTTGGAGTCTCAAATACACAAGATCACCAACCACAAAAGTGCGCTCTACCCTGTGCTTATCTGCCTGTATTTTTTGCTGATTTTGTGCCTTGTGCAAGTGATCTTTAAGTTCTCTGAGTATATCTTGGCTCTTTTGGATCCAATCTTGTACCATAGGTGCTCTACTGTCCCCAAATGCAATCTCCACAAAGGTGAGAGGGTCATAATTGTACAAAGCTCGGAAAGGAGACATACCAATAGACATGTGGTAGGTAGTGTTGTAGCAATACTCACCCAAGTGCAGCCACTTAACCCATGCCTTTTGTTGCCCTGATACATAATTCCTGAGATACCCTTCCACCCATTTGTTGACTATTTCGGTCTGGCCATCAATTTGGCGTGATAGCTAGTGCTGGGAGTCAAGGTCGTACCCACCAATCTGAATAACTCCTGCCAAAAGGTACTCATAAACCTGTGGTCCCTGTCACACAATGGTTTTGGGCAACCCATGCAACCTGAATATCTCTCTAAAGAATAGTTCTGCTACTTGTGATGCACTGTAATCTGTGGAAATGGCAAAGAAATGGGAAAACTTAGTTAACCTGTCCATTACCACAAAGATACAATCCTTGCCCTGAACCTTGGGCAAATCTGTGAGTCCATGGAGATGCTTTGCCATTTATGCTCCGGAATAAGAAGTGGTTGCAATAAGCCTGTTGGATGAGTATGCTCATCCTTATTCTCCTGACATGTGGAGCATTCCCTGATATGGCGCATGACATCCTCTTTCATGCCTCTCCATGCAAATCTTTCCCTTACCTGTCTATATGTCTTGACGAATCCTTGATGCCCAGCCAATGGTGAATCATGACATGCTTGTAACAGTCTCCTTTTGAACTCTGACTTAGGAACCAAGAAAATTCGGCCCTTGTAGTATATTATGTCATCCATGATTATGAAGTTATCATTCTGCACCTGCTGATCCATCAACTCACATGCAAACCTATTTTTGGAATATTCTACCAAAAGATGCGACTTCCAGTCAACTGAAATATCTGTCATGGCGTATATTGAAGGTCTTCTGGATAAAGCACCAACAACCACATTGTTCTTTCCTTTGACAAATTCAATATCAAAATCATAAGCTTGGATCTTGCTAACCCATTTTTGTTGCCTCTCATTGAGCTCCTTTTCGTCTAAGAAGCATTTGAGGCTGTTATGATCAGTCTTGACAACAAATTTTTCCCCAACCAAGTACTTTCTGAACGTAGTCAAAGCATGCGTGATGGCTAGCATTTCTTTGTCATAAATAGTGTATAGGAGCTCAGGGCCCCTCATTTTTCGACTCTCATAGGCAATGGGGTGCCTATTTTGCATAAGAATTGCTCCAATGCCCTCACTTGATGCATCGCACTCCAATACCAAGGGCGGAGAAAAATCTGGCAAAGAGAGAACCGGAAAAGTGCTCATTACCTTCTTCATCTTATCAAATGTCACCTGTGCCTCCTGGCTCCACCTAAATGCACCTTTTCTGGTCAAATCTGTGAAGGGTGCGCAAAGCTGAGAGAATCCTTTGAAAAATCTCCTGTAGTAACTGCAAATGCCAAGGAATCCCTTCAATTCAGTAAGAGTTTTGGGTGTTGGCCAGTCAAGTATGGTTTGTATTTTTTCATGGTGCACCTATACCCCTTTCTCTCCAATAATATGTCCCAAGTAAAGGACTTCAATCATCCCAAATTCACACTTTGATTCCTTAGCGTACAAGGACTGTTTCTCCATGATGTTCAAGATCTGGTCCACATGTTTGAGATGATCCTCCCAAGTTTTGCTATATATCATGAAGTCATCAAAGAAGACTAAAAGAAATTTCCTCAATTGCTTGTTGAAGACATGATTCATGCATGATTGGAAAGTGGCTGGCGCATTAGTTAGTCCAAAGGGCATAACCAACAATTCATAGTGGCCATAGTGGCATCTAAAGGATGTCTTGGGCACATCTTGTTCCCTCATTTTGATTTGATGATAACCAGAGAACAAATTTATCTTGGTGAAGTAAATAGCACCATGTAGCTCATCCAATAGCTCATCTATCCGAGGGATGGGGTACCTCTTCTTTATGGTCTTCTTGTTTAAGGCCTTGTAATCAATGCACATGCGCATAGTCCCATCTTTCTTTTTTACCAATACCACCGAAGATGCAAAAGGGCTAGAGCTTGGCCTAATATGGCCCATGTCCAATAGTTCTTTAATATCCTTTTCAATTTCATCTTTATACTTTTTTGGATGTCTATATGGAGTAAGTGATGACTGGTTTTGCGTGCTCTTCCAACTCTATAATATGCTCAAATCCCCTATCTGGTGGTTTCCCTGGTGGAATAGGTTCAAAGACCTTGCTGTGATTGTCAATGATTTTCTGTATGTCATGGGAGTATTGAGGATGCCCCTCATTGTCCAATTGAACTGATATTAGACATTAATTCTGCTGCATATACAACGTCTTCCCTCTTGAAAATGGCCTCCATGCGCTTTGCTATAACCACTCTAGGCGCATTACCTGACATTCCCTTCAAGGTCACCCTTTTTCCATTATCCCCATTGAATGACATCTCCATGGTTTTATAGTTTGTAGTGATAGGTCCCAATGTGCTAAGCCACTGTACTCCCAATATGACATTGGTGTCAGGTAGGTCCATCACATAAAAGTCTTGTGCTAAGTCATGCCTACCCAATGTGAGGCTCAATCCTGGAATGTATCTATCATAAGGCATAGTGTTGCCTCCTTCTACCTCCACACGAAATCCCTCAAACTCTACTGTAGGTATGTGCGTTTTCACGAAGGCCGAATCAATGAAGTTGTGTGAGGCTCCTCCATCTATAAGGGCAAAAATCCTCTGACCTTGAAGCACTCCCCTCATCCTGAAGGTACTGCATTTTGGGATTCCATTGATGGATGCAATGGTGATCTTCTTTTCTCATGTTGGGCTGAAATCTGCTTCCTCTCCCCCTTCACCTTGCGCATTGTCAATGTTAGGTTGATTTGCTTCTATATTCTGATTGTGGCCCATCTCTTCTTCCTCTCTTCTTCCTCCTCATCATCAGAGATCACCTCAATGTAGTGAACCTTGCCTTTTTCCATGCATTTATGTCCTGGTTTCCAAGGTTCCTTACATGTGAAGCAATGTTGCTTCCTCCTCGACTCTCTCCTAGTAGTCTCATCCATCCTTCCCTTGCCTCTATCCACTCCCCTTTGATCCTTTGCCCCTTGGTTTACTGGAGGTCTTGGAGTGAATTTGGTTTTAGCTGCTAATCCCATCAAATCTCTTGTCCTCCATATGGCTTCCTGTAAGTTATGAGGTTTAAAAGCCTTGACCCAACCACGTAAAGGTTCTAATAAGCCCTTAGTGAAAAGCGTCAACAGTCTAGATTGTGATATATCAGGTACCATTACGGCCACCCTTTGAAACTCCTCTATATAGCTCTCTGGTAATCCTGTTTGTCTGAGTTGAGTGAGCTCCTTGAAATGTAGCTCAGGATCCCCCTGGTCAAACCTGTTAATGAGCCTTTGTGTGAAATTTGGGTAAGATGTAATCTGATTGTGTCCCAAGGTATTCATGTCATGATACCACCTATCATGTGCCTTTCCCTCCAAGTAAATAGTGGCGAATTTTATAGCATCCAGTTCCCTCATTGGGTTAAGCTGTAGATAGGCATCCAACTTCTGCACCCAAGCCTGCGCAGTAGATCTGGATGATCCATCAAAGGTAGGAATCTCCATCTTTCCTGCCTTGCGCTCTAATTCATGATTGCCCCTCTGATAGCTTCTTGGCCTGCCCTTGTATTTGATGCCACAATACTGATCCAAGGTGACCTGTCTCCGGAAACCTGCACTCAATGCTGCATACTCCCTTGCATACTCCTCAAAGTTATCTTCTACTTTTGGAAAGTAATTATCCTGTTGTTGAGCTTCCAGGAAAGTAGGCATGTAAGGACTAGGTGTAGCTCTACTGTGTGTTGGAACCCTAGAAGGTCCTCCAAATAAGCTATGTCCCTCTGTGTGCAACTGATGATCAGGCTCATTGTGATGTCTAGTTCCCCCTTTAGAACCACTAGCCTCCCTGTTCCCATTAGTATTTGGGCCTTGCCTACCATGATTCATCTGCATGAGGAGAAGTGCAATCTTCTCCTGGCTAGCTGTCAATCTGTCC
This sequence comes from Picea sitchensis, assembly GCA_010110895.2. NCBI lineage: Eukaryota > Viridiplantae > Streptophyta > Pinopsida > Pinales > Pinaceae > Picea > Picea sitchensis. Next base: position 95,558 of record SNQJ01S0017881.1, on the reverse strand, counting down.
ATGGCCTCTCTCATCTCAACCCGTCCCTTGCCCATAGTCTCCTGAGTCTCTTGTAAATGGTGTTGAAGGGTGAACTGAGTGTTGTCTATGGATGTCTTCAAATCTTTTGCTATACCAGCGAGATCCTGTGGTTCACTGTCATCACCTGATCCTTCCATTTCTGCCTCAGGATTCCCAATTTGTCTTCTGCGCCTTCCCATATATATACCTCTGAACTTCTGCATGCGCTAATCCCCACAAGCTGGAAGGATTTAATGCTTTGATACCACTTTAATGTTCCCAAGCTAATTTTGCTAGGAACAAAGGTTTGTTTTTGACGTTTTGTTTAAGTGTTTGAGTGTGTTATTTAGGTTTTCTTCACCCAAGTTGCGCTGAAGGTGTTTTCATGAATATTATAGCATGGAGATAATGAACATAGCACATAGTACAAGAAAAATAACAAGATACATACAATGAACACCAAAGAAGAACCAACAACTTTAGATCTGACCTTTATTTAGATAATAGATGATTTTCATACAATAGATCTGCAGATCTGGAATAACTGAGATAGAGTAATGAAGCTGGAACAAGAGTAAGTCCAATATGCTCAAAGATCTGATGAAGAAAGCCTCCCAAGGCCCCACAACTGCAGGTGGAAAAGGACAATATCAATTTCTTTCCCCCCTTGGTTGAAATCCTCTAGACTGCCTAAGTTGCGCACTTCTTCCTAGCTGTAGCTTCTTGATATTTCGGCCCTCTCCTTCTGTAACCCCAAAAGCTCCCAAAACATCAAGGAATAGTAGATCTGAGTATATGAAGTACCTTGGATGAGTTTCTTGCTAAAGAATGGTGTTTTGGCTCACCAAATGAATAGATCTCCTTACTACTGTGCGCCCTCCTCCTATAGAACTCGTGCTAAGCTCCTCAATAATAGATAGGCAAGGAAAACTCTCCCAAAATGTGCTAGTTAAGGTGCCCCAGGCCCAACAACTGTTGAATTTTCACTATGCTAGGTTCAAGCATGAGGTTTATTTCATTTAACATGTACTTGAACCATAAACAAATGTAGCTACACCATACACAAGTGCTGCAATTACCAAGATCACAAGAAGAATGACCATGCACAAGAACACAAGAAATATCTTGGGAAACCCTTCTACTCAAGGGAAGAAAACCCAACAATCCTTTGCTATATTCTCAAGAGAAGATCCCCCAACCATAAAACCCTAATACACACAAGAGGGTGCTTCTACAACCTTGAAACTAGCGCCCAAGAGAGGTGCACACTTCAGCCTTAAAGGTAGGTCTGAAATTTCCAAATGATAAGTGAAGTGTGTGTTTTCTCAATGTGGAAATCACCTTTATTTATACAAGACCAGACACAACAATATGTATGTGTATTGTCACAACAGGGCCGACCTCAATAACTCAGAAATATAATTAATTATTACATCATAATTAGGGTTACAAGTGGGGCCGACTTGTACCCTTTACATCATAATTAGGGTTACAAGTAAATCTTACACTTAGACAATATAGCAAGGGATCCATATGTCCACTAGTGCTTAGCCACTAGGGACACGTCCACCTGTGCTCAGCCACAAGGATGTCATACTCAATAGATCTCTATCTCAACTGAGTCCACCGGAGAATCATCTGGAGTACCATCTCAAGCCTAACTCACTGTGTCCATAGGAGTACAAAGGCAGGAGACCACATCGACTCAACTCTCACACAAAGGAGAACGATACACCCATCACATGGGCACATCCAACACTGGGGGACGACTCAACTCTCACACAAAGGAGAACGATGCACCCCATCACATGGGCATACCCAACATTGGATTCTCTCACAGGTCTGTTATCCCCTATCCTAGGGATATCTAAGGAGATTATGTCTCGAGGCCCACATGTCCTAGACATGGAGTACCGAGAGCCATATGACTCGAGCTTGGCCCTAGGGCCCATCTTTTCTTTAGCGCCTCCTATCTATCAGCAACAACGACATCCATCCCATCGACCTGGTTTTGAAGTAGCAATGGGTCTTGCTCCATGAGGTAATGAGTTCAGGTATCATGGTATGTGTCACTCTGATTCTCAAGACATTTGAATATGTGCATTGAATTCTCTTTTGTTTCATGATGTTTGCTTGGAAATTATGCCCTTTAACTTGTCCATACCTGGGGGGGATGACATAGTGCCCTAGTAAGTTGGTCCCCTTAGGGATGAGTTGCCACTGGGTGGGTCTATGAAAGGTCATCGTCCATTCCTTCCATACCACTTTTCATCATTATCCCTCTCATCTATCCCCTACATTGGTTCGGGAATTGGGTTTGCCAAGCTAGTAAGGGTTGTACCTTGCCTTGTGGGAAGAAGGGGCTAAAGGCCTAGAGGGTAAAAGTAGCAGGCAAAAGTTAAAATCCAAAGATGAAACCTTGAGATGCTTCGCCCAGGAATTCTCGAGAAAGCAATAAAAGGCTTCTTAGCAAAAAAAAGAGGGACTTGTAAAATAAAATAAAACTCAAGACCTAGTTGGTGGATAGGACATCATGAGCTGGCCTATTAGGTCCATGGACATGTAGCGGTATGACACTACTATTGATCTGGTCACCAAGCCAGGGTAGTGGCTCTTGGTGGCATAGCCAAGAGAAAGGGGGTCTCATCACGAGCCAACCTTCTCATCTCCGTGAAATGCTTGTGGGTAACGCTGTCACCACTAGTCACCACGCCAAGGCAGTGTCCTCCAGCTATTCTCTTGAAAGAAAAAGAAATAAGACAAAGAGTAAAAAGGCATTGAATGGGCTAGGAAACAATGACATCCATGACAAGGTGCAACTCACCCTCTACAGAGGCACCCACAGGTAAGAATTGCATTTCCCTGTTATCACTGCACCCCTTGCCTAAACATTCCCTACACCATCTCATACATCTACATGACCTAGATTGGTCTTCACCTGGGAAACACCCTAAACCTGAGGAGGATTAGCCCAATAGGACGTCCTGAAACCCTCTCCAAACCTGGCTTGTTAATATGCATAACGTCTTTGAGCATTTATCTGGGTAAAGGGGGGTTTGATGCACATGTTTGGGTAACTTGATTATTAGATGTGATTGACATTGCTATGATCCCTGTGACTTATGAGCCCATGGAGGGCGTACTTGTTGTTGCTGCAGGACCATGCCCGACGAACAGGTACATATGGCGAGATGATTAGTTTGAACTTTGGACCTCCACGGTGCTAAAATCCCACCAGATGGATGCTGTGACCCCAACCAGGGGCAAAGGGATACCAAAGGCTTGCATCGGAGAAAAGGGAGGACGTTCCACCAGAGACAATTTGGCAGGCCTGGACCTAGGGGGGTCTTGCCCTCCCACCATGACGTTGGCCCTGGAAGGCCCCTGATGTCATCATATGGAGCCTTGACGTCATCCAGTTAAGGTTTTGGCATGAGGACGGCTTGGTTGGCACGTGTGGCAGCTTCTGAGGCCTTTTGAGGCCTAACGTTTCACTTTGGAGGCCTAGTGTTCCAAGAAGGGGCCTAACGTTACCCTAGGAGGGGCATGACGTCATCCCTAAAAGACAAAATTAGGGTTTTTATTGTCAATTTTATGTAAAACTGGATTTTTGATGTAAACTGGCCATGTCGGCCTTTTTTGACCTAAATTGTAATTAAAGGTCATGATTATTGTATAAATAAGGGAAAAATCTCTTATATTTTTCATCATCTTTCACTCACACAAGTGTGAGGTCTGAAATTCAGCCTCTTTTAAGGCTTATTGGCTGAAATAAGTGGTGCACAACTCTTGGAGGAAGCTTATCTTGGTGTATTTTTGCATTTTCATGGTGGAAAGTCTTCAACTAGGGTTTGTGGCTAGATTATTCTTAGTGAAGTAAGTAGAAATCTGCAATCCTTCTTTATTTTGAATGGTTATGGTGCATTTACTTGTTCATTTACAAGATCATGAAATTGCTAGTGTGAAACCCTAGGAGAAAAGCACATGCTATTGTCCTTTTCTTTGTAACTCTTCACCTACTTGATTTTGCTAGAAGACACCTCCCTTGAAGGATATACTAGAGCCCTACCTTAGTAGCACTCTAATATCATTTCTTCATTAAGCTTCATACTTTTATTTCAAGCTTGACCTAAAGACAAAGGAAATCACTAGGGCCTAGGGTTTTTCTTCATCATAGGAGCATCTTACCATGTTTTGAGGGTCTCCCCTTGCACTTGGGAGAGATGTTGAGGATTTTTGGACCCTAGTCAACCTTTTTTTGTTGGACCTCCTCTCTTGCAATAATTATTGTACATGCGGCACATATTTATTGTATCTTGGCTTAGTCACTCTTAGTTAATTAGAAGGCAAGTTAATTTTGTAGTTCTCCTAGACTGGATCTAAGGAGATACAAAATAATATTGAATGAGAAGGATGATGAAGCTTCCTCTCATTCCAATTGGTTGGTGTTGTTGGCTATTTCTTTGAGAATACAATTTTGTTGAATATCTACCTATTGAGGAGTTGGTGTCAATTCTTGGAGCTCTTCTCTCTTGGTTTATTTTGGTGCATTAAAGATTTTATGTGTTTTCTCAAGACTACTATGTAATTACCCCCACCTCTTGATAAGAGGGTTAGAGAGACTTAGTAGTCTAGATGTCCCCACTAGACTATAGTCTCATGAGAAAATGGGGACTAAGAGTCTCCAAAGTATTCACTTATGAATAATGTTATAATTTTAAAGTGACTTTGGGAAAAAGGTGAATTAAGTGGAAAAGCCACATGAAGAAAAGAAGGAAAAGAACTTTAGAAGGTGGTCAATTAACTTAAGTGGAAATTAAATCAGAGGTATAAAAAAAAAGGAGGGCGCCTCACTCCTCATTTTCTTGTCATTTTCACTTTTGCATCTTGAGCTCTTGAGCTAAGAACGTTTTGAGGGTTTTGGGAGAACAAACCCTAGAGATCAATAGGGGAGTGAAAGATTCTCCCGTTCTTGATCCAAGCTTGGTCAAGGAGGTGATCTCTCCCTCACCATTCTACTCAGTCACAGGTAGTTCTTACAGGGCAGAGGAAAAGAAGTGCACACCAGTGAGGGGTTTCCAGCAGAAGGGCACACCACTTGAGGAAGAATAGTTCGATCTGGAGAGAGGAAGAGGTATTTTGAGGTGAAACCTATTGGGAAGTGGTTGTTGTTGATGGTTGCAACTTGTGTGACATTCTCTAGGATACGTTCTCCTTTGTGACTGAGTTGAGTCGACCTTGTTATCGCGCAATTTGTACTTGCCCAAAAGCCAAAAGCAAGTGAACACTAAATTGGTGTAACATGAGGTTGTCCTATCACTCTCACCTAAACAAGACACCTCTTTCTTTTTAGGAGTAGTACCCCAGGGGAGACGTCCCCAGTGACCTGGGGGTTTGAGAAGGCTAAGGTAAAAGTATCAAGAAAGTCCCACCCCTATCACAGGTCACTCTGATCAAAAGTTCCAAAGGTTTTAATAAGATGAAACAAAGTAATATTTAAGTGTACCTGCCCAGAACAAGACAACAAAAAAATACTATTTGAAAGTACCATATGATGTTAGTGCTTCATAAAACCATAGGCTTTGATAAAAAGCACAAGCTGATATAAAAGCTGAAGCAACATAAGTATTTATAACAGCAATGTATATATAGCAATAGCTTCACAATTATGCCTCAATGAAGCTTAAAAAATGACCAGAAGTGATAATATAAACTTGACAAAATGATAGTAATTGTCAGAAGCAATGATGGCAATGTATAATCAGCTTTAAAACTTGCTGCTGTTATAGATGGCTGTAGCAATCTTTTGCAACAGCAGCAAATTAGTTAGTAGGTTAGTCTATTCTAAAGTTAGAAATAGTTAGTAAAGGTCTTAAAGTAGATGGTTTAAGAGTTGTTTTAGTCAATCAATCACTTGCAAGGTGTGAACTAGTGCCTTTTAGGGTAAATGGAGTCAATATTGCAGCAGCAATTCTTAGAGGGAAACAAATGATAATAGGTGAGCTAAAGGAAGAGGGAAACAAATGATAATAGGAGAACTACAAAATTAACTTGTCTTGTAATTAACTAAGAGTGACTAAGCCAAGATATAATAAATATGTGCCGCATGTACAATAATTCTTGCAAGAGAGGAGGCCGTCCAACAAAAGAAGGTCGACTAGGGTCCAAAAATCCTCAACACCTCTCCCAAGTGCAAGGGGAGACCCTCAAAACATGGTAAGATGCTCCTATGCTGAAGAAAATTCCAACAAGATGCCAACATATATTCTCAAAGCTTGGAATGGTCACATGTGTGGGGAAAGTGAGGTCCAAAAGAGAGGACGTCTCCTCCAAATAATCTCCAACATCTACAAGTGAGGCCTCTAAGGTGAAAGAACATCCTTATATCATGAAAGTAACCTCCACAAATCATGGAATGATTCTCCAAGTCAAAAAGTGTCCACACGTGCCAAAACGGCTAGTACAAAGGTCCTCTAAAGTGGTCGGCCCTCAAATCAAGTGAAAGATGTCTCCAAATGGATGAATGAAGAGAGTGCTCAAAGATCTAAGACGTGGCATGTCAAGAGGTGTCCCATGCATGTATGAATAACCCCAAAGTGCCTAGGACGATATGACTAATGCCTTGGGATCTGTGAATTGCCTTGAGCTTTGTGAAATATCCTCGGGAATGACGTCTACATGAAAAACTATAGAATCATCTCCTAGAGTCCATGGCCAAAGTGTGATGAATATAATAAAGGGGATTCATGCTTAGGCATAAGATAAGTGTGCTCCCATAGATATGACAACCTTTACAACATGAGCAACACTTTAACATAGAGTGAAGTGAAAAAGCCTAGAGGTTCTCTAGGTCATGTGTCCTAGTAGATCCATCCCAAGACCCTCGCGTACCTACCCAGACCATAAATGATCAACTTGGGATCAATTGAATGACCTCCAAGGGATAGTTGTTAAATTTATAGCAGCTGCGAGAGCCATTCTCCTGAAGGATGGCCAAGACCCTAGACGAGATCTAGGGCCCCCAGTGCACTCCTGGGGTACTTGGTCTGGGACCAAACAGTCAATGTCATGGCAAAAGACCCTTCTTAGGGCCCCCAGTATATGACTGGGGTTCTTAGTCTGAGATTAAGCAGATAAAGCCCCTAGATATGTCTAGGGCCCCTGGAAATGTCCAGGGTACCCATGCCTGGGGCATGGGTTGATTCATGGTCTTGTACCATGGTGGAAAAGACCCTTATGAGGGCCCCCAGTATACAACTGGGGTTCTTGGTGAATAACCAAGCAGTGAAGACCCCTGAGAGGGCCCCCAGTATACGACTGGGGTTTCTTGGTCTGGGACCAAGCAGTTAAAGTCCCTAGATATGTCTAGGGCCCCTGGACATGGTCCAGGGTACCCATGCCTGGGGCGTGGGTTGATCCTTGGTCTCTGACCTTGGTGGATAAGACCCCAGGAAAAGTCCTGGGGCTACTTGATTCTAAATCAAGTACTTGATGGTACATGACCCTCCTTGAAGAAGGACATAACCACAAGAGGGATAAGTCCCATATGCA